>CANUEP010263522.1:0-140501 GCA_947857235.1 Jatropha podagrica
AATATTTTATAAGACAAGTTCAACTCTCTTTAGAACTTTGCCATTCTCATGTTAGAAAACTCTTCCCACTTCTACAAAATCCCCACATATTTGGCTAATTATTTACTCCAAAAATGTATTTGTCTTAAAAAAAAAAAAAAAGATCAATGCGAATGCATAGTGTGCTCACGCATGTATTCAAATGCATAATATGAAACCATGTATATGATAATTAAATGAAAACATACAAGTAGTTGGATTATGCAAAAGTAATCTGATCTCTAACCACCCTCGTTGTTATATAAAGGCATGAACAGACATTCATATAAACCCATGTCAAAGCATTAGAACTTTACAGAAAAACATGAGGCACAATTCCATATTTAGGACTCACACTTTAAGTCTCATGCCCAAATCTTGTAGAAATGTACAGTAGGATTTGCGTAGATAAGTCTCCTTCTTCAAGTCGACGCCATCTCGTCTAGATGGAGAGTTATCCTCAATTTCCTTTCTAGAGAAGTACCAACGGCCACCTTCCTCTGGTTTTTCCTGAGAATATTTCTGCAGGTTTGTACCATGATGAGGGGCATCACCAGGAAGAGAATTAGCCATGTATCCTTCCACAACTAATTAATCCAAAATTTATGTAAAGAATTCGTATACGAGATCAATGTGTTGATTAAATAAGCATGTCCTACAGGAGCTCCCTGCACAGTGCCATCAATGAATCAAAATCAGAAACAACTTAAGCATGATCTCAGACATTGAAGGGTACAGGTGAAACTAGAAAAGTAAATGCAATGAAAGAAACTACCAACACATTAAGTTGTTGATGATGCTCCAGTTTCATGGTGAACGAAGTAATTTCAAGCTATCTATGTGGATAATTTATCAACAATGTAGACAGTATTTATAACTCAATCCGTAAATTATACTAAGCCAGTACTTTATCACCCTTCATGGTCCATGCAACTGTTTAATTTAGTCACGAAAAGAATTTTGATATGTGTAGGTGCCCATATCATAAGTGTCATTTTTCATGGACCCATGACCTAGACTTTTGTATCCCAAGAGCCAGAAGATGGCCGATACTGTTTGGTCGTTGAGATACTGTGTTCATATAATATAATTTAACAACTAAAATAAAACTAACCAAAATCTAACCTTTAACCCTCAAATTCCTGAATCCAATAAAAACAAATCGTCAAAGTCTAAAATAGGGATATAAATCATACAAATCCAGCAGACAATTTATTCCAATTATTTTCACCAATGGTAGTTGCTCTCTATTGAGATAAAAAAAACCCTAAGTATCCTACAGAATTAAGAAGAAGAAGCAGCGGGATTTGCCTTGTGAGAGCCCGAAAGAAGATAAGCAAGAACAAATCGACAAGCGTACTAAAATCAAATACTGCAAGGCATAAACAACGAAGCAGAACATGCATATAGTTTGTGTACATACAGAAAGAGAAGATGAGAAAGAAAGCAGACGTACCTTGAAGCTCGAACGAGTGAAGAAGAGAGAGAGCGGAAAAAGAACAATTCCGATTTAGGGTTTATATTTTATACCGTCAGCGATGTTGAGGCCCATGCGTTTATTTTATTTTTATTTGCCCTTTTCTTTGGAACTAAAAAAAAAAAAAAAAAAGGTTCCCCGCACGTTTTTTTACCCATATATTGAATTAAATTAGTTAAAATACTGACCTTAAAATATAAATTTTTAATACTTAATAATGACATATAAAAATTTCATTTTGGAAGGTTAAATTCTAAAATTATCGGTATCATCTACTTTATATACGTAAAAAAATAAAATTTAACTTTCGTTTACACATTCATTTCAGTCGTTTTATTAATTATTTTTGAATAATGTTTGTGTTCATGTTAATTGATACTTATATTTATATAGTAAAAGTTTTAAAACATTTTTAAAAAATATATAAACAAAATAGATTATCTTAATTATCACACGACTTTTCATAAAATTAATTAGACACAAAGTTTATATTTATTACAAAATAAATTATTGTAACTAATTGCTATCTCTGTTTTATATTATTTATTACATTTATAATTTCACATCTATTAAGAAAATCATTAAATTTGTTCAAATTATAATAAATTGATTATATTATCTTTAATTTAATTCAAACTTTCTAAGAAAATTATTAAATTAAAATGATAATTATTGATTATATATTGAGAATAAACATAGAAAAACACATTTATTACTCGTTGAAACTATAAATGCCACAAGTTATTTTTTAAATGTAATGGGTTTCATGGCACAAAGATAGTCAACTTGCGAGACATAATATCAAAAGAACAGACTTAAATGATTTATGCAGCCTATATTCAATAGTTATGAGTTAGTTATTTAATAATTTTAGAGGTAAATTGATTAAACATTTCCTCAATTTTGGGATTTATTTTTTAAAGAATTGGATTTCCATATTACTGTCTTTTAAGCTAAATCTAAATTCAGTAAGTCTAAAAGGTCCAGATATAATTTTGGGAAAGAATGTCTTTTAAGCTAAATCTGTTTATGGACATCATCATTTTCACAAGAATGAGTACGTCTTTTTTTTTTTTTGTTTGATTGAGAAGTACTAACTTTTATAGAAAATATACATATTTGAAGCAATAAGCCACCTGCTTAGCATTCCTACCAACTTCAAGCAGACAAAATTTATAAGAAAACCAAAAAAGGAAAGAAAAAAAGATATCCTTTATCTTACCAAGAGCTAATAGATAGTTCTAGTGTTTTAACTGTCAGCAGAAACAATATATAAATCCAACAACTGAAAGGTGCACTTCAACATTTTATAGATTTACCTTCGAAAAAAATCCAGATTTCATGTACAAGAATGTAATAAATACACAAGCAGATTGTTAATTACAATATTATAGGAACTAACGCCTGATCCTTATTATATTGAGAAGTTCAAGGGTCAGACAATATCTAAGCTTACAAATTGCTGCTTTAGCCAGTTAGTGTCGTGTAAGGCAGGGTTGCAGCCTCAACCACTGGCGACCAGAGAAACACCTGAGACATTCTGTCATCACAAAGACAGAAAGCGTAATTACATCACAGAAAGAAGATAGCTCCAAGCCTCCGGTTCTAGCCAGCTTATAAAGGTATATAGTTGTTCGTAGTCTGCTTCTTCACCAACAGCAACATAAGGTAGCCATATATAGAGAGAATGAGGTTGAAACAAATGACGCTTATTCTGTTTTCAATAGTTGAAAGCCATACTCTCCAATTTCCAAGAATCATCAAGATGATTATTGGCTCACCAGTTCCAAAGTTCACACTGTGTCAAAGATGGTTTTCTGGTTTTCCAAAGTTTTTGGCATGATTTTTATCAGGGATCTTCCAACCAAACTTTTCCAAGCCACAAGTACATTGACTTCTCAATGTGGCATGATAGTTAAAATTGCTGCCATTTATGTCAGTACTCTGTGTATCTCACTTCACTGATCGGACACCAACAGTTCTTACACGGAACCGATACTGAGGCTCCGATTCTTCCTCATCATCATCATCATTGTCATCTTCACTTGAATCATCTTCAACTCTGTCCCAGCGAGCATAATCCAAAGTTGAGTGTCCCTTTGGTTTTGGGATTGCTTGCCATGCTTTGGAATGCTGAGCAGATGATTCTTTTTTCTTCTGTGCTTGAGCTATAACTTCAGCAGCAAGAGTCTTTCTGGGCTCAACTTTCCGCTGGGCTTGAGCTATAACTTCAGAAGCAATTGTCTTTCTTGGCTCAAGCTTTTGCTCCCTATTTATTTCAGGAATCCTGTTGATGATTGGTATTTTAGGCACAACAACTTCAGTATTAACAGTAGACCTACACGGCTCAGTATCTTGAATAGTTCTGACTATTTCAATAGTCGCGTCTTCTTCTCCATTTTGTTGATCTTTCTTTGTACATAATCCTGCTTCATCCTTTTCTTCCTCTTCTTCCAACTCAGCTTCAGATTCAGGTATTGGAGCAAGTGACTTTCCTTAAGCAAAACAAGATTATTTCTTTAACTGACAGCAGGGGATTGTTATTTACAAATTCACAATCTTGGGCAATGAACATTATTATTAATTAAATTAGCGTCAACAGGAATTTGCACATTAAGAGACTCAATCATTGTTGGGCAATACAAGAAATGCCACATGTACATCAACTTGTAAAGCAAACTTCTAAGGCAAAAAATAAAAAAAATAAAAATAAAAAAATAAAAAATAAAAAATAAAAAGTTTGCCTGAAGCTAGTTGAAGCTGTTAAGCAACCCAAAACATACTAATGACAAAACACAACATTAAGTAGCTGCACATAAGTGCCAACTTGCAATCACTTTTGACCAATCATTTATCACCGCACACCAGCAAGAAATCTATCCAGAACAGCTACCTCAATTTTATACCTAGTAATGACCAATCAAATTTAATTATGTAGTTTAATACGCAAATGACAAGGTGATAACTCTTTCTTGATCTTGGATACCTATAATATTATGATATAACATCCATTTGAATAAAATTAGCTAAAGGTTAGGAGGGTATACCAATTGCGTCCTCAATCGAGCTTCAAGATTTCGATAAACTTCTGATGAGGGATTCAACTCCAGAAGTCTGTTGACATCAAACAGAGCAGAGTGGTACTCCTTGAGGGTGACAAGCGTTTGCGCCCGCAGCATCAATGCTCCGGCGTGATGTTGATCAAGCTCAAGCACCGATGTACATTCCTCAGCTGCCTATCATCAAAGTAACCAGCATAAAAAAGAATCACACTAATTCATCAAAATATAATTATCTATTAAACCAAATTAGAATAGCAGTTACCCAACCTAGAAAAAAGGGCCAATAAAGAAATAGAGTTTCTGGAACCAAACAAAGAAAATCAACACAAAAGCCGAAGAAATCTTTCTCTTTTTTTTTTCAAATGAAAATATTGAAATTATTAAACCACCTAAAAGCAAAAAAGAAAGTACCTTTTTGAAATCGTGCAATTTCAAATAACAAGCAGCTCTATTACTATGCAAAGCAATCTTCTGGGGTTTGGTTTTGGCCATAGAAAGCGCCTCTGTGTAAAACCCTAGCGCTTCCTCGTAATTTCCGTCTCTGTAAATCTGATGAGCCGTCTCGATCTTGTTCAACGGAGCAGATGCCATGACTACAGATCAAAAGAAGCCAATCTACTCCCAGCCGTCAGAAGCTCAAAGATGGAAATGGTAGAGCAATGAAATGAAACAGTGTTTTTCAAAAAAATGATGTTGAGCTCTCTTGGTGTAAGACAGACAAGAAGAGGATCAGACAGAGAAAGTGGAGCAATTATAGCATTGTGATTAGCTAAGCATTCCACACATAAGACGCGGATTTTCTTGCATCTACTTATTTTCGTCTGAAATCTGACTTTTAAGTAATTTTTAATGATGTGGCATTGTAATTTTTTTTTTCCTTTTGCGTGCGTTACGTGTTAGGTTGCTTTTTCAAATTTTTTTTTAAAAAAAAAGTAGGAAAATTTGGTGAATAAAAGGTTGCACCACGTGGGCTTAGAGTGTGAATTAGTTGAATTAACTTCTCACAAAAATGGGCCAACAAGGCCCAGATATCCCGTTGATCATGATGCAAAACGGCTAACGTTAGTGACCTAATGGAGACCACGAGGACGTTGGGGGCCACTCTGTGGGGCCATTGTTAGAATTTTTAATTTTGCATGCACTACAATTTTTGGAATTCAAATGAATTACAATTGAGAGAGCATTTCACCTTATAATCCAATTATCAAGAGAGAAGTGAGGACACACAGAACTACAATATAGCGTTTTGGTTATGCAATAGGTACAACACAACAAATCAATCTTACAAAATGTGAAAGATTTTTACCTGCGTCTCACAGGTTAAATTTTCTCCTGTTTTGGACCGGTCTCATTCTCATCAAGCACTGGCAATGAATTTTGCAGAAGCTCTGCTGCAAGATAAAGTTCCTGCTCTGTTATGGTCAAAGGTGGCACAAGCCTCACAACATTTCCTTTGCCAGCAGTTAACACTAGAAGGCCAGAATTTCGGCATGCATCCACAAGTGGTGAGGCTGGTAGATCCAATTCAATCCCAATAATCAGTCCTAGTCCTCGAATTTCTTTCACATGTGAGTTTCCACCTAGCTTCTGCTTTAAAATTTCTTTGAAGTGCAACCCTTTCTTAGATACAATGGTCAAGAAAGCCGGATTCGAGATTTTCTCTAGAACGGTAAGAGCAGCATTACAGACAAGAGGTCCACCAGCAAAAGTGCTTCCATGATCACCAAAATTTATAGCTGAAGCAACTCTTTCAGTCACCAATGTGGCTCCAATAGGTAAGCCTCCAGCAAGTGGTTTGGCAAGTGTCATTATATCTGGAAAGACACCATATGCTTCATGGGCCCACAGATACCCAGTTCTGCCTAAACCACATTGCACCTTCAGAACAAGGAGAATAACTGAATTTGATGAGAATCCGTTTTGATTAATTTCATGAACATGAATAAACCATAGCCAAAATTGTACATTAAATTGAGTTTAATACCCAAAGCAGTAAAAAAGCACATTCTTTTTCATAAAATTAACACATTAAAATAATACAATGCAGCCAATTTTAATCTTCACCCACTGTATCAGCCACAAACAAATGTAGCTTAAGAGCATATATATTCAATAAAAGTAGACTGTGCCTCCATATACAAGCACAGGAAAGCACTAAATCTTTTTCAAAATCCAACTGTCATTCTGTTCTATACAGATATTTATTGAAAATTGATACTGAAAAGCCGATTACCTCATCAAAGACCAGGAGAGCCCCAGCATCATCACAAGCAACCCGCAAAAACTCTAAAAATTCCTTTGTTGCACTATAGATGCCACCTTCACCCTGGAGAGGTTCAACAAAAACTGCAGCAGTTTTCCCTTTTTGAATCAATTCTCTTGCTGCATCTATATTGCCATACTCTGAAAATGTGATCCCTGGCATCAGAGGCTCAAAAGGTGATCTATATTGTTCTTTGCTTGTCAGGGCAAGTGCACCGATGGTCCTCCCATGGAAACTATTGGAGAAGGATATGAATTCTGTGGCTGGATCTGCATCCTTAGGGTTTGAGTGTCTCTGATACTTCCTAGCAAATTTGATAGCAGCTTCATTTGCCTCAGTTCCAGAATTTGTAAAAAACACACGATCAGCAAAAGAGCAAGCTACTAGACGCTCAGCAAGGTCCACCTGCAGCAACACTGGAAGTAATTCTTAGCATAAGAAAAGATTTAGCACCCAATTCACAAAAATTCCGCCATCCAAGAATAACGAATACAGAGAATAAGAACCATTCTCATTCTTCCTTAATGTATACAGAAAATTCGTGCCATAGTTTCACCAGAATTATGAACAACTTGATTCAGTTCCTAGATATCACATTTCTTAATTCCAGTGCGCAAAGATCACGCCACACAATCACCAGTAACATTTTAGTAGCCATGAACTATAGGTAGGAAAAGAAATGCTTTTCTTTAATTTCAAAACCAAAATCAATACAAGGTATAGAGAGAAACTATTTTTGTGTCTAGTTACTTCAAACTTGCTTTAAGAAGCCTAAGTTTTCCCCAAAAATAATCAAAGTTTAAGATACTAGGATTGGCACCCGGGGCTATACTTAGTTTAATCATTAGTCAAGTATTTAACTTTTTTTAATAATTTTTTTCCTTTACATGTATCAGATACTTGTTACCACTTCTTAAATCCAGCTTGCTACAAACTTCTAATCCAATTCAAGACCAAAGAATTCGATTTCTTAAGATTCCCAAACTCCCTCAGCAATCAAACAACCACAAACGCAAAAAAAGGGAAAAAAAAAGGGAGAATCATGGATTATCGAACCTGAGGAATGGAGTAATAGACATTACTGACATGGGTCAACACAGTAGCCTGCTCAACAACAGTCTTTACCCAATCAGGATCAGAATGCCCCAACGCATTCACCGCAATCCCTGAAGTTAAATCTAGATACTCCCGCCCTTCAACATCATACAATTTGCAACCTTTGCCACTAGCCAAAACCACCGGTGCTCTCGCGTAAGTCCCGACCATAACCCTTCCCTCCGCCTCTATCACCTCCTTGCTCTCCCTCGCCACCCCGATTTTCTCGGCACTGTCCGGCGCGTTCACGTCCAAGTTAAGACATGAAGTGGCGATTGGCTTCCGACCGTTGAATTTTACCAGTCGTCGCCTTTCTAGACTCTCTCGATTGAATAAACGGCGGAGATTAAGTGACTGGGAAATTGAAGTCTTCGAACAAATGTGCAACGAAGAACTCATTTCGTTTTTAACTGCAATTCAAAATGCAATCGCATATCACTGATACAATCCAATGAGAAACAAAACAGAAGTGAGCTTTTTCACTATTTAGAACTAGAAGTCGATATTCAGGCTCTTACCTTACTGTTCAGACTGTCTGCTTCAGTATCAGTATTTCTCAATTTCTGGTAACTGATGGCGGCTCCGTTGGTTTCTTCTTCGGCAGAGACAGGTGATTCAAGGGAAAGGATAAATGGGCCTTGGCCTTACTATTGGACCTAACAGCTTATCCAACCCGAGCTCAGTCCATTATCGGTACCTGTCCCATAGTAGAAAAGTGTAAAGTCCAACGATTTTTTTTTCCTTTTTTTCTTTATTTTCTTAAAATAAAAATAAAAATAAAAAATTCAAAAGAATATGGCAAAATTTTGAGCCAATTATGGGTGGAAATTAAATTAATTTAATAATTTTAATTAATTGAATTTAGGGCAATGAGAATGAAGTTAGAATCCCTAGTTAGAGCTCAATTAATTAAAAATAAATAAACTAATTGAAAATATAGGTGATGAGTAATTTTAATTTCATATTTTCAATTAAATATCGAGAGATAATTAACTATTTAATAATCACATTAGATAGAAAAAATTTATTTAATCTGTATTAAAATAACTCTCAAAGTCTCGAAATATATATTTAATTAACATATAAAAATTATTAAGAGGCTGTCAAAAAATAAAGAAAATAAAAAGCTTAGATTATATATTTCTCTTTCTCTCTTGATACACTAACATGTTTAACTTAAAAACAATTAGCTAGAGCCTGTCAATGATTCTCATAGCAGCCTCAGAAAGATCTTCATAAACTTTCATTTCATAAGCAATACTTTCTGGAAGATACCATGTTTGGTTCATCTGAAAATTCTTAATGCATGTAAGTTGAAAACTGAGAGCCATAAGAACAAAATGGCCAGCCTTATCATAATCTCCAATCTTCAACTTAAAAACCACCATAGATAGATCCAGACAAGCTTGATAATACCCTTGGCTGCAAGCTTGAAATACAGACTTCAAATTCTCGTCTCCAACTCGATGAACTAGAACTGACATTTTGGTTGCCAAGTGTTTTGAATGTTTACTTACACAGTTGGTGATAACAGTAGCAATCCCTAGCTCGTCGCTAGCTGAGGCGGTAGAGTTCGATTTTAGACACTCCATACACACTTCTGGAGTTTCTGTGTTGTGACATTCACGCTCGATAATATCTTCATTTGCTGAAATAAGCTTTTCTGTATGAATTAGAGCAACCGCAGTAAGTAGAAGAACAAGATGATGAATGGAATTTGTAACAGAAGCCATTAATTGTTGGGTTTAGTACTATATACTTTGGTTTCTGTATTGTATGGTATTATATAATGATTTGAAATTGGGATAATTGTATAATTGGTACATGATTTTTTTTTTTTTTTTTAGGCATTTCATGTTAACCGGTTCCAAAGTAACTCGTTAGTATACATGAAACTCGTGAAATATGTAATTAATGGATCATTTCACATTTGTATCCACCAAATTATACCATATATACGTTGATCACAAATGGATTCTCTGTTGTCAATATATGTATTTGACAGATGGGCTAACGGTAGTTCAACGTCACTGTACTGCTGAAGCAACACCAAACGAAAACGTGAGTTTGTTGAAAGCCTGATGTATATTCTTAATTTTCTCTTAAAAAATATCCAACAAAAGAGTTTTGAGCATTTGACCAGTCAATCATGGCCCAATACTGACGTTTGACGATGAAAATTTCACCAAATAATTCTAATATTTCTCCCACCTTCTTATCATCATACAGAATCTTTTAAACTCGACGTTGATATGCATTTACATGTATGATTCATATTCAGAAATTTCATGCCCACCAACTGTTTGAATAAATTTCAGTTGGTGTGTACTTAGGTCTCATCGTCTGTCCTTTTTATGTAGCTGTGTATCAAGGAGAAGAAACATCGGGATTTTATAGGAAAACTCGCTAGCAATCTGACAAATAGAACAAGTTAACTTGGTTTGACCAAAAGCCTGTGTTTGGTACGGCATTGTACCTTTCTATCGTTCTCCGTTCTCTCTTCCCTTTCCAAAATAGCTATTATCGTCCTATTTAAAATTCAAAACATTCCTGATTTTAGTGGATATACTCGTATTCCTAGAATAATGGTTTTCTTTAAAGTGATTGTACCATAAACCTGGGAATATGATGAAGAACATTCACAAATACGTATAATTACCCTGTACAACTATTTTCGTTGATATTTATTTAAGAAAGCGTTGTCATATTATATTTACAAAATATTTGAAACGAAACAGAGAAGTAAATTTGTGTTTAAATTTAATATTTTTTACCAAGAAATGAACTTGAAAAAGACCTTCAAAAGTTCAAACAAGAAAATTGGGCAACCTATAAATAATTTGGTTTCTTTATTGCTGTAATAAAGTTACCAACTCCAAACTCACATAAAAAGATATGAACACTCACCTTCTTAAGCTCCAGCGTTTGTTGAATATTTAGTTATTTACTTTATAATGCAAAGTTTTTCTTGTTCAAGCATTACCTTTGCATAAGAGAAAAATGGAAAGAAAAGAAAAAATATTTTGTCAATTTGCCACTTGCTACTTAAAAGATGGTGACAGGACGAGTTATTGGTCCTAGGGCAGAAATGCAAGCATGGATGGAGATTTTTGGTAACCACCCATCATTATTGAATGCAAGAAAGTTAGAACGTGAACTTTCTTTGAAATTTTGACATCTCTTTGTTTACTTTACTAGCTAGGTCTTTTTCTATAATCAGCGTTTTCTTTTATTGACTCTTTCTTTAACCGCCTTCTCTTTTTGGTCTATGTCTGTTTCTATACGAAGAATAAAGGAGATCTCATACTTGAAAGAATATCCCAGCAGAAGATATAGTCCATTAATTCTTTTATATCCCCTTCTGTACTCGTTTCTTTATTTCCAATATTTATGTCTTCTTCAAGAAGATAATAGACATTTGCACTGCGCATGTAAAGAAGAAACTTTGGACTTTAAACTGATTTTTAAAGAGGTGTAAAATAGGAGAAAGAAAATGGTTCAGGAATCGGTCTCTGCAATCCCGGAATCTCGACGTGTAAGTAATGTTTGCTTTATCTTTTTCTGTTTGGTTTCTGAGGAAGTGAAAGAAAGCTCTCATTGTTTTGGTTTTGAAAAATGTGTAAATTAGAGATTCAGTTTGTGGTGGTTTTATTTTCCTAACATTTTCTTGGCAACCAACCGGGGGATTTTATTTATTTCTTAACATTCTTTGATGATTTCTTTATTTCTTCTTGACTGGGTTGATAGGAATTTGATACCGTTACTTAATAGTGTTAATATGGTAATGTGCTGCAGCCTGCAATGTGTAAAAATATCACTGTTCTTCCCTTCTAATATGTTTCTCTGTGTTAACTCTGTTTAATTCCCTATTTCCTTGTATGATGATCTTGGATCATATTTCAAAATTTCTTGTTTCTTGAATTATATGCAGAAACTCTACAAAAGAACTCTTTTACTTGCATACCAGAGTTTTGGAGTTGTTTATGGGGATTTATGCACATCCCCTCTATATGTCTATAAAAGCACGTTTTCTGGAAGTCTACGGCTTTATGAGGAGGACCACGAGATATTTGGGGTGCTTTCTCTAGTTTTCTGGACTTTGACTATCATACCTCTTTGCAAGTACATTATATTTGTGTTGGCTGCAAATGACAATGGTGAAGGTGCTCACATTTACCCTTCCAATATATGTGTGTGTGTGTGTGTATATATATTTATATATATATATATATATATGTATGTTCTAAACATCTTGTAGATGCAAAACACTGGTGCTCATTTTGTCTCAAAGCTAATCTTATACAGGCGGAACATTTGCATTGTACTCGTTGCTCTGTCGACATTCCAAGATTGGGTTTTTAAATTGCTCGCACATGGGGCATGAATGTGTATCTTCTCACGATTTTTCTATGCCTACCAAGGAGTCAAAAACTAGCTTACTTATAAAGGAATTCTTTGAGAATAATCGTTCTTCTCGCATTGTGTTGCTGTTGATTGCTCTGCTTGGAACTAGCATGGTTATTGGTGATGGAATCTTGACCCCAACAATGTCTGGTACTAGTTCATAAGATAACTATGATACTTTCATTTCACTAGTAATTTTATATATTTAATTCCTGTCCTTTTTATATATTTAATTTTGTTCTACAGTTTTATCTGCTGTCTATGGAATCCAAATTAAAGTTCCAAATTTACATGAGAGTAAGCTACAATCCTCATCCTCATCTGATTTGAGTTGCTTTTTTTTTTCACTCTTTTTTTTGTCTTTGCCTTATTTCACATCTTTACATTTGTATACAAGTTTAATTGGCAAGTTCACTGAAATGATGTGGGTACTTCAAGCAGTATTTCCCTTTTTCAATAAGCTTAACATGTTTGTTTATGCCAGATTATACTGTGGCGATCGCCTGTGTGGTTTTGGTGGGGCTTTTTGCTCTCCAGCACTATGGAACACATAGAGTTGGGTTTCTATTTGCTCCAATCTTGTTAGCTTGGTTGCTATGCCTCGCCGGGGTTGGCATTTATAATATATTCCATTGGAACCCTGGTGTGATCAATGCCCTATCTCCATACTATATCTATAAATTTTTCGAGAAAGCTGGAAAAACTGGATGGAGTTCACTTGGAGGCATTATTCTGTGTGTTACAGGTTAGTTGCAAGGAAAACTGACAAAATCTGATGTATGTTAAAAGAGCTTCTCTTATGGTAAGGCTGATTTTTCTGTCTACATCTGCAGGCGCAGAAGCTATGTTTGCTGATCTTGGCCATTTCTCACAACTTTCTCTCAGGGTATCTATTTTCCTAGCCAGCTTCAATTTCTGATGTTATAAGCTCTTGAATCAATTATGAAGAAATGTGATTGTCGAAATTTATTGATTCCTTCTTGAAATAGATTGCATTTACAGGAGTTGTCTATCCATGCTTGGTTCTTGCTTATATGGGTGAAGCTGCTTACCTTTCCAAACATAAAGAGGATCTTCAAAGAAGTTTTTACAAGGCTATACCGGGTAAGTCCTAAAATATTAATATATAATTGTTAAATTATCCACTTAGTGCTTTCTCTTATATTTCTTCCTTCTTCTTTACTTCTTTTAGAGGTCATATTTTGGCCAGTATTTCTCATAGCCACTCTTGCAACTATAGCGGGAAGCCAAGCAATAATTTCGGCAACTTTCTCCATCATTAGCCAGTCTAGAGCCCTGAATTGCTTCCCAAGAGTAAAGATAATACACACATCAAAAAATATTCATGGGCAGATATACATACCAGAAGTAAACTGGACACTAATGATTTTGTGTCTTGCTGTTGTTATTGGATTCAGAGACACTGCAATTATTGGTAATGCATATGGTAGGTGCTATACATATCTTTCCCTCCTCCTATTTAATATAATTTGGTGCCTGAATTACATATTTATATTTTAAAAGAAGATCTTTTTGATTTTGCTGTTTATCTACAGGTCTTGCTGTGACTGCAGTTATGTTAGTCACAACCTTGTTGATGTTCTTGATCATTAGTACTGTGTGGAAGCGAAATGTTTTGTGGGCTGTCCTGTTTGTATTAGCGTTTGGATTTGTAGAATTGTGTTATTTCATTTCATGCCTTGCCAAAGTACACAAAGGAGGCTGGCTTCCTCTGGTGGTCTCTCTGGTAATATTGTCTCTGATGGCAATATGGAATTATGGGACGTCAAAAAAAATGGGATTTGAGTTGGAGAACAAGGTTGGCCTGGACAACTTGTTGAGCCTAGGATCAAACCTTGGAATTAGAAGAGTTCCCGGAATTTGTCTTGTTTACTCTGATATTACATCTGGCGTTCCCCCAATGTTCTCTCATTTCGTCACTAACTTTCCTGCATTCCATAAAATTCTCATATTCTTAACTCTTCAGTCTGTGATGATCCCAAAAGTTCCACCTAGCAAACGTTTTCATATTGCGAGAGTTGGACCCCCAGAGTTCTCCCTATTCCGCTGCATTGTCAGGTAATTAAATTCAGCCCCACATCTTGTATTGAAATTTTGTGATTAAATTGGTGAACATGAATTAGTGTTTGAAGTAACCTCTCCACTTGGATATAGCTCTGGAAGCTAATTATCCTAACTTTTGAACACAAACGCATACATAAAGATAAAGTCCTATTGCTTGATCGGCTTGGTCAGGTATGGATACAAGGACATTAGGGACAGCCATGACTTGGAGACTCAGCTGATTGAAAACTTTTCGGAATTCTTGAAATGGGAAAGGCATAGCAAAGAAATGGCAATAGCAGATTCAGCTGAGAACAATAGCAAGCCAAGCGGAACAAGAGTGAGCTTTCAATTAACTTGGGAAGCAAATAAAGAGGTTCGAGAACTGATGGAAGCAAAAGAAGCTGGTGTCTCTTACATGATTAGCAATATAAGTGTCAGAGCCAGTGAAGCATCGTCTTTTCTGAAGAAATTTGCAATTGACATTGTGTATGATTTTCTCAGACGCAATAGCAGGTGCCCTGCAACTGCACTTGGGATTCCACACACCTCTCTCGTTCAAGTGGGTATGGTTTATCGAGTCTAATAACAACATTTTATAATTGTATTTACATATAAACAGATTTAGGTCAGTTTTTACTTAACTACAAAAGCTTGAACAATAACGGTAGTAACTATACATATGCACGTACAGAAAGGCAAGAGAACCGAAAAAAAAAAAAAAGAGGAGGAGAAGGATGAATCAAAATACACGTGTTTGCTTTTGGTAATTTGTTGATAATATTAGAGCCATAGCTATCTTTATATATTTCTAAATGTGAATTTTTATAGAAATAATATTTGTGAATAATAATCTAAATATATATATATATATATATATATATATATATATTTGTAAAATGGCCAATAGAATTGGATTCTTTAATATTTTATGCTAAGCTTATGATCCGCAGAGAGATTATGATTTTCTTTAGTAAGAGACTATATAAGAGTGTTGATAATGATGCAAATCAAATTATGAGTTATTTGGAATTATGAATTTTATTAGAGGGTGAGTTTATGACCGGTTTGATATCAGTTTTAATTAAAATTTTAATCGAATCGAATTAATTAAATTAAATAGATACTTAACTGAATAATAAATTTAATCATATCAATTTAACCGATTTAATTTTTATAAAAAACGGTCAAAATGAGATGAAATGGCAACGAAAGTTAATTGATCAAAATAATGGAATTAAACTTAACTTCAGAATTCACATAATGGACAATAAATATAAAATAGCCCTAATTATCTTAAGTTTATTACTAAGTATAATATCGTTTTTTTTTTTTTTTTTTTTTTTTTTTCCTTCAAGCAATTCCACTATCGCACTAATTAAATTGCGTTCTACTCAAACCTTTAACCTATGATATCCAAAAACTTTCATTTTATCTTTCAACCCAGAAAAACGAAATTTCAATTAATTTAGTTTCAAATATTTTAATTTTCAGACTTGCAAGTTGATGTGGTGGCACCCTTTGTTCGACAATTGTTTCTTAAATAATTTATAGAGTTTTGACCGGTTAAAATGCTAAATATTGTTTAAAAAATTATTCGATAGCATAGAAATTGTATTAACTTTTAGATGTTAAAATAACGTTTTGTAAAAAATTAACACATATAATATTTAATTTTTAGCGTTTTATGAAACGCTACTCAAACAGTCAATCAATTAAGCAGTACTAAAATAATTATTAATTATCAAAATAAATAATTATTAAAATAATTAATTTATCGAATAAAATAAAAGGGTCGCAATCATATTCAATTAATTTATTAATGGAGTCGGCAATCAATAATTGAAATGGAACCTTTTATGTTATTAATAATAATTGATTCCAACGTTCAACGACCTTCTAATTGATTTTGATAGTTTCTATCCACATCATTCGGACACGTATATCTGGCTTCTTATCTTCTTCACCTTCCACCATTTTTTAAGGGAAAATAATTATTTAGTCCTTAAAATTTGATGAAATTATTTATTTTGTCCTATAATTTAGCAAAATTATTATAATATTCATAAGGTTTTTCCCGATTTAATTATATTAGTTTTTTAGAACATGCGTTGCACATAGATACCCGTTATTTATACTCATTATATGATTTTTTTTTGTTTATTTCAAAAGTTTATTATATATATCAACTATATTGAAATTAACATTATATCTATAAAATAAATTAAAAGACATTACAAAATTATTCATATATATTATATATTTAATTAAAAATATTACAATAATCAATCACATAAAATATTTATAATAAATATCATTTTTACTTATTAACAATTTAAATATCTTCAATATCACTACAAGTGTAACATCGTAACGTTAGCTAAAAAAGATATTTAATTATATACTATAAAAATAATAATATGAACAATATAATAATAAAGATTACTAAATTCAATTTCATAGTAAGTTATAATTTCTCCAACTTTTGTTAGAGACAATGTTGAAATTATTTGATTGAAAGATTAGGTATTATGTATGTCCGCTGGTATAATTATTTTGTTTATAATTTATTGTATTATAACGCAGAGCATCAAGACGGTTTTGAATATTTTGCATTTTGAAGATCAAATGTTCTCTCCATTCGTATTTTTATACTGATTTTTTCCGTTAATTTTATATAAAAAGACTAAAATACTCATACTTTGAAACCATTTATAGTAACTTCATTTTTTTATTTTGGGACCCATAACCATAGTAGCTTCATCATCTATAATAATGTCAAAGGTTCGTATCAGACATATGATAGTTGAAAAAAAAATAATAGGGTTGTGCGTTGTTGAAACTAATAAATTATAATGTACATAGACATGACATGGACCAAACCGCATTTAAAGCGTGACGAAGAAAATCATCCCTCTAAATGTTAGTGTTTTTCTGAAACGAATTGCCAATGGAACCAAAACAAATACCTTAAAAGATACATGCTTTTGTTGCCCACCAAAACAGCATCTGAATCTCCGGCAACAGATTCTCCATTCCTCCTCACATTAATCTATATATATTCTTCTATCAGATAGAATTTCCATCTCTCTCTCTCTCTCTCTCTCTCTCAGATCAGAAAATGTATTATCTAACTTCGGTGGCTTACTACTTATTTTTCAATTCTTCCAAAGTTTTGTATATTCTTTGTTTGGTGGTTTTGGCTTTCTTTTTTATGTTCTTGCTCTTAGAAGGCACGAGAGATGCACAGAAAATAGCAGCTTGGGTCTGCAAGCAAAACGTCAGAAATTTTGTGTATTTGCAGTTTGAAGATGAGAATACTAATAATACGTATTCGAATCAGTCATATCACAGAGTTTCATTGTTGTCTAGGGCTATCTGATTTCCATTTCTTGATTTGTATAATGTATTACTTTCTTTTTTCTAGAATTATTTGTTTCTGTTATAATTAATTTCACGTGCCCTGTAATTTATTTAATAATATTCATATTCTTAACCATTAAAATTGAATTTTTGAGACTATTTTAGAATTTGTGGTACTATTAAGAATTAATAATAATTGTTCTTACATAAAAAGGCTACCATTAACGTGAATTTCTAATTATTTTTAAAAATCACGGACACAATCAGACAAATGGGATTATATACTAACGATGTGTTTAGTAATAGTATTTTTAATTAAATTTTAAGACATTATTTTTATAATGTTCGATAATATAATATTTAAATTAATTTTTCGATGTTAAAATGACGTTTTATTAAGATAATATTTTATAAAATTTAACTTTTTTTTCATTTTATGTAAAATTACTCGAATAACGGTTAGCTATTCAACTAAAATAATTAATGGTTACCAAAAAAAGCAATGGAAAATAATTTTTTTCTCTCGAATGAAGGCATTTATAACTACTACTAGAAAAAATATTTTTAAAAATTCTTTAAAGAAAAACAACCAAAACTTAAAAAAAAAAAAAAAAAAAGTAAAGAAAAAAAAGCTTGGAAGCATGAAAATGAAAATTCATCCCTGAGTTGGCAGTTTGAAGCAAATATAATTTAAAAAGCTGCAACTTTTCTGCATAACCAAAACCGTCATTTTACTAGGTACCCTGATACTGATCTGATCTTTAGTTAATAAACTCTGTAGTATATTATATAGTAAAACATTTCAAACTTGAAAGCATTCAAAGGAATTTAAAATATACACAGACCGTTGTAATAACAGACGTTGCAGGACAAAATTGTCATTTCACCTAGCAACATTTAAAACGAAACCGCCGAAAAATGACCGTTCATTCGCTCCTTCTCACACAAATATTTAAAAACTTTCCGAAATTTCGACCGTTGCAGAGACCGAGAGAAATCCCAAATTTCCGCCGTTTCAAAAACAGAGGCTCCCCTTTTCGTTTCTCTCTCTTCTTGAAGTGAACCGAAACAAATTTCTCTCTCTTCTTCATTGCTGTGTCTCTCTCTCTACAAATTCACAATCATGGCAGACCAAGGCACGAATCCTTCAATCATGGAGCCAAAGCCACTACACCCACTCCACCAGATTGCAGAAACACCGACACACAAACTCCTTTTGAAGCAATGGCTAAAAGAAGAGGAGCTAATCCTAAACAGAGTCGCTCTCAAAGAAACCCAAATGGATTCAGTACGTAAAGAAATAACACAGCTCTACGTCTTCTTCTTCCTCTTCCATTCCATTTCCTTGCTTCTTCTCTTCAATGCCTCTTCTAGAGAATCACCTGGAAGTGGGTCCTACTGTAAGAGATCATGGATCCCATCATTGTGTTCTCTTTTGTGTTCTCTGGGGATAATCTGGGCAGTTCGATATAAAACAGATGTAGAATGCCATATGGAGAAGTTGTTGGAGAGAGAGAAAGAAGATGGTAAGTTATTGGCTAAGTGTGTAGAAGAGTTGAAGAAGAAAGGAATAGAATTTGATCTATTAAAGGAAGTTGATGCGCTTAGAAGAGCGAAGAGTTTGCGCGTGGAAACGAAGGTGGTAAGGAAATGGTCTGCGAGGGATTTTGTTACTCTGTTTTTCTTTACCGTGTCATGTTTAGTTTTGGGATTGACAAGGATTATTTTGTGCAGTTAGGTTGGGTTATGGGGTTTTGAATATGATGGCAAAAATTATTTGTTGCTGCAATTGTATTGGGTAGCAACCAATTGTGCAGAATATTCTGTTCTGCCACTGTAACTTGGGGAATTTTATAGTGGAGGAATCATGAAATAAGTGTGATTTAGAAGTTCGATTGTATTGCATTTGATTTGTATTTCATATTTGCCTGTTTATTGCACAAAAGCAGCAATGGCATGATGAAAGAAATTATGATTTATATTATTTAACAACCATTTCATTTCATACCTTTTGGGGTTTTAATTTCCTGTTTAGGACTGTTAAAGTTTAACTTTGATGCAAGGTAATAATCTGTGAAATTCCTTCAATTAAATGGACATATTTTTTCCTTTGTTGAAGAAAACGGCTACACTGAGTCATTTTCTTCTGGAGTATGCATTGGTATTAATTTTTTAATCCTGGATTTTTTTTTTTCCTGAGTGGCTAAAAACTAAACGAAAATTTGATATCCATTCTTTTGCATAAGGGAAAAACAAAATTAAAATAGCAAAGCTCACTTCCACAATTATATGCATGAACATTTGGAAAAAGAAAAAAAAAAATTTAAACAAGCGTTGGGTTTCTTAGGAAATAGAAAAGACGGTTTCTTTATCTACCCTCTCCAATGATCTCCTGGAGCATGGGTTTGGCGGCACTTATATGCGTATGCTCTGCTTCGGTCACCATGCTTGCACTTGCAGATGAACTGTAATAACTGGTATCAAAACCTCTGCCTCCATTATCATCCATAAAGTTGCTTGTGTCATCAAATTTCCAGTCAGTCAAATATCCAGGTCTGTTACTTACAGAGCTCACTTCAATATCACCAGTTAGCATAGCCACTACACGTGACATTGATGGCCGAAGATTTGGTGAAGTTTGAGTGCATAAAAGAGCTACTCCTATTAAACGTTTTACTTCCTCCTCACTGAATTCTGATAATCTAGAGTCTACTAGTTCTACTTCACGATTGTTTTCATGCAGGTGCCAGGCCTAAAAGTCAAAATAGTTACAAGTTCCATTAATGGACTACATTCAAAGCAATAGATGTATAAATTATTCAAAGAAATTGTTTAACTTCCTTCACAACTTACCAACTCATCACACGAAAAGAAAAACCCGTTCATTTCATGGCACCAGAGAAAAGAGAGGTAAAAGAAAAAATGAAAGGAAATAGAAAATTACCATAATTTTTATCCTGATTCTAAAAGAATATAAGAAAAAACTCAGTCTTCTAATTTTATTTTAAGTGAAAAATTGAAACTTTCAGAATTAATTGGCATCCAACCTTAATGATGTTTCAACTTTTTGCATAATTGAAATATATGAATGCACTAATTCTTCATAATAGCTAGATTGGACATATGATAAAAACTTTCCAATAAAGGGAAAAAAAGAGGTTCATTGGAAGAAATATATCTTTTATATCATACCCATTCAAGAAGATAAATCTTTTCTTCTTCCAGGCTTGAGTCTGAATTTGGCCTCCCACTTATGGCTTCCAGAGCCACCACGCCAAAGGCAAAGACGTCAGCCTTTTCTGTAAGGTGTCCACGCATAGCATATTCAGGTGCAAGATACCCACTACATTAGAAATCATGATGTCGCTATAAATATTACTCCGGTCACACAATTTATTTTTTTCATGAAATGATTAAATTGGATATTAATTAAGTCAGAAAGAATAGCAAGGGGGTTTAATCACTGGATCTTACATTGTCCCTGCGACACGGGTGCTTATATGGGTCTTCTTATCATCATAAAGTTTGGCCAAACCAAAATCTGAAATTTTGGGGATGAGCTCAGAATCAAGCAGAATATTGCTTGCCTTCACATCTCTATGCACAATCCGAAGCCTCGACTCCTCATGAAGATAAGCTAGACCTCTGGCTACTCCCAAGCATATTTCATAACGTGTAGGCCAGTTGAGATATAAACTTGTTTCTCCTGTTACATGCAATCCACGTCTAATTAAACTATATTTCCACCAGGGTCTCTGTGACAAGAGTTTGCTTATGTGAATTTATAATAAATATCATACCAAATAGTGCTTGATCAAGACTCTTGTTCTCAAGATACTCATAAACAAGTAGCCTATTATACCCTTCAATGCAGCACCCATACAATTTCACAAGGTTGCGGTGTTGCACGGCAGATATAGTAGCAATCTCTGTTACAAACTGGCTCTTTCCTTGGTGGGATGCCACAGAAAGTTGCTTCACAGCAATCACTCTCCCATCATTAAGTAATCCCTATTTGAGAACAAAATTCAGATAAGGACAAGAAGAAAAAGAAATGGAAGACACACCCTGCACTTCGAAAAAAAAATAAAAAATATAACTCTTTTAGATTCTCAATCCACCAGGGACAGAAGATTAAAGTTTTGTGTGAAGTGAGTTAAGCAAATAACCATCTGCATATTTTATATTTCCTGCAAGTCAGACTGTCAACCATGAAGGAAGGGCATCCCATTGCACAATGCCTCATGCATTGTGGGCTCTAAAGAGAGTCAAATGCATGCAGCCATCACCTAGCACTGTGAGGCTATTCATATAGTTTGAGCCCATGACAAGAAAGCCATCAAGGCTCAACCTCAGAACGCCCAGCTATAAAAGTGACGAAAAAGAACATGTTGTCAGAAAAAGGGTTGGATCTTGAGGACCAATTAACAGATATCAGATACTTTGTTTACAGTTGACCGAAGGTTGCATGTTCATAGTCTAGTTAATAACTGGCCTCAACTTATTCCAAACGATTGCACACAGAAGAAATATTAGATGGAAATGAAAGACTTTCGGTTTGAAATATCCTCGAGTCAAATAGTTGCAGACCTTATACACAGGTCCAAATCCTCCCTCTCCAAGCTTATTGGCAGGACTGAAGTCTTCTGTAGCAGTCTTCAGTTCAGTATAACTGAAAGTGTATGGCCTAGCACCTATACCTAGGAGCTCTGCAATTTCAAAACAAACATAGTTATTACAGTAATATTTTAAGCAAAAAGACTCCAGTAAATCTCACTGTGGAATAGGGAAAGTGAGTTAATCTTCATTTTGTGTTTGACATAATATGTTCCTTAAATGTTAATTAACACCAATAAAAAGCTAAAATCATGTCTGGCCAATAGCATCTCTTGATACATATATGAAGACTACACAATTTTCCAGATAGGTAGTACCATATATGGAGCTTGATTTTCATTTACCTTCATCATCATAAGTGCTTTGCCTTTTTCTTCTATGAACGACAAAGAAAACCAGAAAGACAAGAAGAAAGCTTGCTACTCCAACACCAACAACAATTCCCACAGTAAGACCAGTCCTATCCTTTTTACTAGTTGGAGGCTTGTTACTAACAGTTGGTGTGAAATCTGCATAAAGGCTCAGAACTCAATAACCTGGTATCGGCTCAGTGAAAATCAATAAAATTCTCTGGTTTTTAGTACCTGGGGTAGCACTGATTGCTGAAATAGAAGGTCCATATGTACCCTGAAAAGGAATGCAGCAAGTCCCTTTCCCTGCCCAAAATAAATGGATGTCAAGGTAATTTTCAGACACCTCAGCCTTGTAGCTCCTTTCTACAGCTCGTTTAGAGACTCCACCTGCCGCCTTTCTTATGTCAAAATCCTTTAGCACAAGATTCCCCTGGATTAAAATAACTTCAGCGCTTCAATTAAAGAAAAGTAAAAATATAGTGACTCCACAAGAAAACAAGAGTCGGATTTCTCCATAGCATTGATAACCAGCGTCACTAAAATAGGTTTGAATTTAATTGTGAAAGATAAATCCTTCTGGAAGCAATCATGCAGCAATTTTCGTAGCTATTCTCCACATTCATGTTATTTGAAAGAAATCCCCATACTTGTCAAAATTCTAATTCTTAAACACTCAATAGTGAATCCTAATTTAATACCGATGTAAGAGAACTTTGTTTGCAATACTATCTTCCCTTTGGAGGACAACATTAGAAGTCTTAAAAAAATTCATATATAATACACAGACCTGGATATAAACATCAAAAACACGCCGCCCAAGACTCCTCCACGTGTTACCATCCTCAATTACTATTTCTGCAAACTGAAGGTTGATAGTGTAATTGCCATTCTCAAGCCCCAAACCATAGTATCTTAGTGACGAAGCAGAAATCCTTGCCGTTTGGAATAACTCAGAGTCCAAAGTATTTGTGAATTGCGATGATGAGGAAGCAGTATACTGAGGATTATTGGTTCCGGTAAAATATCCAACATTACTGACACCCCATCGGTTTGTACCAGTAACATAATATGTCGCAGCACCAAGTGTCTCATTTTCCCTCTCATAAAAGATTCCATTGGAAGAAGTGATCGGTGGACCACCACTCTTTATTGCAAACTGAGAATCTGTGCACCAGAACAAAATAGGAACCTGTCAGATTTATCCTCCCACCATTCTTTCATGGTTATACTTTCTGCCAAATTAAGAATGGTAAAAGTTTACAGTTTGAATGACATTACTCTTGTAATAAAAGTATTATTGTGCATATTTTCATTGATAGGTCACGTACAAGATACCATAAATCTATTAGGAATCGAACTCCCGACAGAACTCTATTTACAACTAGTCCTTAACAATTCTCAAGTAAATTAATCTTCCCTTCTTCTATGACCCTCACTACCGAACTTAGTGCACTATTTCAGAAAAGTAGGAAAAAGGAGAGCATTTTAATTATACTTACAGATTGGAGGTTCTCGATTGCAAGGAAAGTTACGTTGAAGACATTTCAGACCTGATGGCAGACCACTGAAAGCCAAAGAGAAATTTGATTAACTAATAGGAAATTATGTCAGACACTAACTACCAGTTATTTAAGCACAAAGGTGAACATAGAACCAAAAGAATTACCTGCTATTTGAAAGATCTATTGTGAAGTTGTTTGCAACTAAATTACTGCACAAACACGACAAAGGATTAAATATTTCAGTGGAGGTTCTTTCATCAATAACTCCATAGAGGATCAGTCAGAAATATCATTAAGAAAAGTAAAGAACAGAGGAACTAAGAACTTACACTTGTAAATTTTGATCATTGACCCAGGAAGGAAGGCTCCCTGATAAATTATTGTACGAAACATCACTGTAATTATAAATTGTCAAAGAAAAAAAAAAGATAAGTATTTCACCCAACTCATGAAAGACCTTAGTCCGGAATAAGTTATGTCAATATTTAACTATCTGAACTTGGGACATAGAGAAAAACATTAAGCACTTAATCCAACCACGAAATAAACAGATAGTATATGATGTTGGATAGAATATTTGAGATGTACATACACATTTCGGAGCGATGAAACTTTTTGTGCAGGAAGGGGACCTTCTAACTTGTTATTTCCAAGAAACCTGGGAAGGAAGGGAGCAGTACATCTTAAATTTGAAATGCACTTGGAGATGTATCATGACAAAATCAAGCAGAGATAGTATATTACAAGAAAGAGAGCTGGCTCAAATTGAAAAGTGAATCCGGTATCCTTCCAGTTATACTGTTGAAGCTCCAATCTCTAGGGGAAAAATCATTGCAACCATAAGGTTAAAGATAAACAAAATTGCTGAATAAGTTATACGTAGTACAGAAAAGAAGAACTGATTGATCATGGTACAGGAGATTCAGAATTTAACCCAGACACCAGACCATTACTCCATCCCAAAGAGGGTAATCTATTTGCAGTTACTTTAGAGTGATCAATTACCTAATAAAAAAAGCACAACCAATCTGCTAAATTTGATTACTAAACTTTAGCAATTTATAAATTTTGTAACGCCCAACTCCAAAAAGTGATACAACCAAATCAACAATCAGCAAACGAGTAAAAAGATATTTAACCCAAACTGAGTTCAACGTAAGATATTGCCAACTACATGTACATCTAATTACTCATCAATAGAAATAACTTACAACTGTGTCAAATTCTGGTTTTCTCCAATACTGGATGGAATTGAATCAGATATATTATCATTCCTTAGCACCCTGAATAACATGAACTGAATTGTCATTTTACCTTTTAAGAGTTCACTGGGGAGAAAAAATAACGATTTATATATGACACCAAGACATTGAATAAGAAGATAGTATTATATTCTCTTACAAGATAGTTAGAGATTTCATATCCTTAAGAAATGCCAGTGAAGAGCTTCCATTTGATAAATCACTTATTCTCCTACATTTAGAATTTACCTTAGGTTGTTAATATCGTATGTGTGTAACATATAAACACAAGCATGCAAAGGTGCAGGTACTCACAGCTCTGTCAAAGAAGTTAGGTTGGATAATGCTGATGGAATAGGACCTTCAAAGGAGTTCCCTTCAAACCTTCTGCAGTTACATTTACGAGTAGCTGATATAAGCATACCGCTTTGGCATTTAAGCAGCAACACAAAATTAACTATCAAATCTCCTCGATTCAATTTCCAAAAAGTAGTTGTAACTTGAGCTTTAGTCCAAGAAAATTAATAAAAAAAAATTTGATGAATTGTCATTTGTCATACAAGGACGCAAGCTTTGACCAATTCCCTATGAAGTCAGGTATCCTGCCTGTAAGTTCAGTGTCTGATGCCCACCTGAGACCAACACAAAGGATCAACATAACATATTTTATCAGCATCTTCTAGAAAGAGATTTACCAGGGTCAAAGTTGTCAAACAGCTCTTACACAGTAACCATGTTTTGAAGGTTAGCGAATGTAGAAGGAATTTCACCACTAACTCCAGAGCTATCAAAATAACTGTCAAGGTAAAATATTTTTATCAGCTTTGTTGTTATCAGATAATTTTTTCGTTTGAAAATGCAAAAGTTAAATTTTTTCGTTTGAAGGTACGCCAAAATGGCATAATCACTGTCATTGAATTCATTTCAATATCATGAATGTAAAAGTGATATAGATTTCCCAAAACCACTCTACTAAATGCAAACTAACAAGAAATGAAGATTATACACTTAAAACAGAACAAGGTGAACAACGCTTACATTTGTTCTAGCCTCAAACAATTCCCAAGCTCAGATGGCAGAGGACCAGAGAAGTTGTTTGATCCAAAACCACTGTAATATAAGGAAAAAAGTAAACAGAGAGTTTAATTTAGTACCCATCACATATAACTATATAGAAAGCAAGCATTTTCTAGTACGGACTATATCCTTGGGCAATAATTAGATCGCTATTTATGTACAAACACTAATCCAAAAGCATTTAAAAAAAAAAAAAGATTGCTGTCTTCGTCAGTTCAATAACAAAATCATCAAGTTCCCAGCTAAATAAACTTACAATGATCTTAAATCAGTGAGCAATCCAAGTTCTTTAGGAAGTTCTCCTGACAGGGAGTTAATGCCAACGCTCCTGATCAAATTATTAATTTAATGTCATAAAACAAGAAGCAGAATATAATTGAATTTCCTACGAGTAAAAGTAGAGAAATTTAGATCAGCTTACAGGTATTGCATGCGAGTTAAATTGCGAATGGATGGAGAGAGGTTACCAGTCAAGTAATTCTGAGCCAAATTCCTGTAAGAAAAGAAAACGAGTTCAGTACACTAAGCGAGTTGATGAGGGTCGAAAAGTAACAAAGCTTATGCATTTATTTGGTCGGTATTGCGAAACCAGATCCTATTGGTTCGGCCTTAGGATGCTAGAAGCTTAAACTTTCATTCCATGTGAAAGAAGAAAGAAATACGAAAATGTACGACTTAAAGAAATATACGCAGGATAGAAGAAACCTTACAGATTGGTGAGGAAAGTCAAAGTCCACAGCTCATCTGGAATTATACCCACAACATCGATTGCATAAACTTTCCTGCAAACCATTTCAAGAATGAGCAAGCAGAAACATAAGCGAAGATAAATTATAACACTAAAATCAAGCCGTTCACTACTGAGTGAGGCATAAAATCAGACAGATATTATACTTCCAGAAAGGAAAATGTTAAAGGACCGACAAAATAAACATCAAAGGTTGATTTTGTGAAAACGTACAGCGCAGTAATGTGGCAAGTGGTGGCATTGTTGTCAGAGCAATCGCATTTGATAAAAGGGTTGTGATTCGGGTCATCGATAGTGGGAGATGAACCGAGTGCCGCTCCACTGCATAGCTCTCCGCTTATATTCCATTGCTTTTGATCAGCTTGGATTTCCCATTGTTGAAAGATGAAATTTAATGCGGTAGCTGCAATATATCAATTTTACAAAACTCATGATCATGTCAAAGTGAATTCATTACAATTTACAGTTGATTCCATTTTCGTTTCTATTATGACTTCCAAAATTAACCGAAGAAGCCAGTTGGTTAGTCTTCTCACCGCTGGAGATACTGATTTCGAGTTTTCTGACAAGAATTTTCACAATTTGATGAAAATTAACCGCACAGTAAACTTCATGAATTTGCATTCATCAGATTCAAATCATTTTTTAATTCAAACAGTTCTGAATTATTCAATCACGGTATGCTATGCCGTAAATTAATTCTTCTTTTCAAAGTATTTAAACAAATTTAAATAAATTTAATAATTTTTTAAGAAATATAAAAATTTCAAATATGATCATATTACGGATATATAATAGCAATTTTCGCATTCATTTTTTATCTTTTAGAAAGTCAAAAGTCAAAATTTAAAAGTTCAAAATTAATTATTATATCTTTTGACTTTACATTAGGAAAAATCATAATCATGTACACCTGATATTAATCTGAAAGACAAATTTAACCTTATACTATTTTTTGAGATAATATTTATAATAGCAAAATTTCTAAATTTTTTAATTACGTAGATGGAAAGAATATGTGGTGAGGAGGAGAGAATAGGAACATAGCTTGTCGGTTCAAGACATACATATTTTTTAAAACTTTTTTATTTCAGCTCTTAATTTTATTAAGTGTCTGAAATAATATATTAATTTAAAAAAATGATTATATTCAACAAAAATTTTGTATTGAAATATCAATTAAATAAGTTGTTTCTCTCTACTTTAATATTCGTTTATTGATATCATCACACTTCTCTCTCTTTTATTTTTCAATAATTTTATTTTAGAATATGAAAAACTTGTTATAATGAACTTTTTGAGATTTAAAAAAAAAATTATACATATAAGATAACAAAAATATTTAAAAAATGAAAATAAAAATATATATATTTATGATTTATGGGATATTTTAATATTACAATAAAATATTCCAACCAAATACACTTAATGGAAGAAAAACATTATTCGTTTAAACATTTAATCGTTAATAAAAGAAATAAGATTAATTTTCAAAAAAAAATTAAGCATTAAAATTTAAAAACTGAAAAAATTTCAGACATTCATTAAAAACCTCTTCGACCATCCTCAAACTAAAGGAAAAATTTAAAATTGTGGTCGTATAGGTTTGGGATTGGAAGACCATACGGTGTTGAAAATTGCAGAGCATGGATTCTTTCTTTGTTTTCCAAATTAAGAACTCACTGCATAATTCGAAAAATCAAGATAAAATTTTAATATGTAATTTATGGAACCCATTAATTTCATAGGAGAAAAAGGTGACTGGGAAGTGTTTGTATTTTTGGCTAGTTGCTAATATCCACTTCTGATCATCTACTAACTAGCTGCAACTAGAAGAAGAACAAGAAGAAGAAGAAGAAGAAGAAGAAGAAGAAAGAAACGTTAACTGCGTATCATCTTCATGAACAACAAGAAATTATATATACGAAAGATAGAGAACTGGACAGATGGGGCATCGTACCTTCATTAGGATCTGTAGTAGCTTGAGTTTGATTCTGTGCATGAACTATACCGATCATGCAAATACAGTATAGAACCAATACGAGATCTAGAACCGATGATGGTGAATGTCTAAACATAGTTATCGATCAATCGTTTCCTGTCCAAGAATGCTTGATTTACAGTTTTTTTTCTTAACAAACAAAAACCGTATCCAGAACACATAATAAACCTTGAATATTTTTTTATATTATTCTATATTTCTACCTATAAAAATGGATGATGAGCTCAGACAGAACAACGCGCTCTCATTGACCTTGGCAGATAATCAAACCTTAAAGTCTAATGGGGAATTGGCAGCGGCCACTGGGATTTACGAATTAAGATAAGTTCACCATCTGCGATTTGTCAACTTCGGCATGTGTAAGAAAAGCAATCCCGGAAGATGATTGGCGGCGAGTGGGCACACCAACTCCTTTTTTTTTTTCCTTACGTTAAACTTTACATAATTGAAGAATAATATGATTAATCTAAATTATATAATCAAAATCTTGAAGTAATTAAAAAGATTATAAGAGTTGAATGTGACAATGTGTATGAAAAGCACGGCATGTAATGAGATTGTGAGTGGCTATGGAGGATGAGATTAAGGTCAAGAAAATGTAATTAAATGTGTGTTTACATTAATAAGCTTCAGTTGTTAAAAAATGACAAAAACAAAGGTTTTAGTAACTTTTAATGGGCGCCTTACATTTTGTCGGCTGCAATAACTGCAAGCGACAATTTATAGTACAAATGTGAACCTAACCCAAAAAAAAAAAAAAAAAGAAGAAAGAGTCAAAATAATGCAATAAATAGGATTGGGATATGACTGCTAGTGGTCGGATACCAGATAGACGCCGTCAAATAAAACTCTGAACTCTGACAAAAATTACCGTTTTAACGATTCTTCGGTTAAGAGATTAAACGCCCGAAACAACAAAATTTTAATGGGTAAACTTTCACATTTTTATGACATTGTATTTGAAAAATAAATAATCATAGTATAACATTTTAATTGGAGATGACTTGTTAAAGTCAGTGCAAGCTATAAAGGTTGAATCCTTAGATAAAATTAAAATTTTATATTTAAAATGGGGCGTGGAAATAGTCGTGGAAAGATTAAAAAAAATAATAATAATAAGTCACTGCTAATTTTAAGGAAAAATCAAAAGAAAAATAGCAAGCATATAAAATGATGAGTTTGTGGAAATGCTCTCTCTCTTTGCTTGCTTGCTTGCTTGCTTTAGGTTTGCTTAGTAAATTCCTCATGTTAGCATATTTTGCTAAGGACACAAATGGATTAAATCAATGGGGCTGTAGCCCAAAATAATAATAGCTAAGTCTGCAACATTTGGTCATTCTTCAGGCCCATTTAATTGTTCCTTTATCAATCAAACCAGGCCCATTCAATTGTCCTCAGATAAATGCGTAGGCCATAGAGCAAGCTTCGAGACTTCTGTAAGTATCTAAAAAGGACCACGTTTCTGTCTTAACTCGGTGTTTTGATTCACACAACACATTGTACACCAAATAATGAATTTATTTATTTGATTGTGGAGGGATGATGACCGTAAAAGCAAGAGCCATGAGATGGGCCAGTGGGCGCATAGCTGCACCTTTGGGACCTAATCCAAGAGAAATTTGTTTGTCAAATATTGACTTCGAACAAGTGTAAGTTAGGGCAGGTCCAACTAAATTTTTGTCCTAATTAATTTTTCTTTTTTTTTTTTTTTTTCATTTTCTTGCTTCTTTGCTTTGAGAATAAGAGGAAGGAGGAAGAAGAGAGTCGTTAATTACTATGTTAGAAAAGTGAGGTAGTCAATATATATAATTAATGAGAGACACACAAAATAGTACTGAAGATTTAGTAATCTTATCACTTATCTGACATATCCAACAATCAACTTACTGAAAATGGAGGAAGAAACTTTTCCGGTGGGAAGTGTTTTCACATGCTTAAATTAACATGCAAACGCACATACAAATTATCTAAACGCATACATAACACATTAACTACCTAATTGAAGTTTTGTTCTAACTGCAGTTGTGAACCTGTCCCCTTGTCACTTGCGACTCACTACACGTGTCCCATCGAGCCCAATGGAACAAAGCCACCTCATCTTTAGCATACGAGGTACCCTCAAACCACTCCGGGGGCATTTAACTTATCAAATAGCCGATGTCATTGTTTTAAATGGAACAGTTTTTTTTGCAAAATACTTTTAATTTAAACCACTATATAAATATTTAATTATTAATAATTACTAAAATAATTAATATTACCGAATAGATCCTATGTCTTTTTTTATATAAAAAAAAACATATTCAAATATTTGTCAAAATTTATAATGAATTATTTTTTCAACAAAGAAAAAATAAAAGAGGAAGAAGAAGAAAAATAAATGAATATTCAACTATATAGCTCTTTGAAGTTTCAATGTGGAATATTCAAATTTTTTTCATTTAATTATTTGTTTGGTGAGAAAAAAAGAAAAGGAAAAGGAAAAATGATGCTATATATACAGCAGAAATGGTCGCACGATAGTTTGTTGGTCCTGTCTCCATCGAAGAAGCTTTGGGTTTTGAGAGGAAATGTGAAGATGTGGAATCACAAGGCTGTAGAAGTTTTGCCCAACTTGCTATTTAAGTCCAATAAAAAGAAAATTGTTAGCCTAATTACCTTCAACTAACAATTTCCATACGAAACAAACAAAACCCAAGAAAAAAGGAAGGTGTTGGACAAATTATAAACCAAGCGCAATCTCATGATTAATTATAAATTTACCACAAATGAGTGAAAAAGAAGTAGCAGTTAATAGTTAAATTATCTTGGTTAAAACGTCATTAGTGGTAAATATTTATTTTTTTTTTAAAAAAAAAAAAAAAGAAAAAAGATAAGCTGACAAAACTGTTGCGTGTGGAGAATGGACAAAACCATTTATGGGTGATGACCGCGACTTGTCCACAACTCATCCAACTTAACTATTAGCCAACTTGTGCCACTTTGCTTCACATAAAATTTGACTATTATTATTAAATTTCCTATTTAATGCGTTATGAGTCAAAAGCTCAGACCAAATTTGGGATTTGTTTGACTAAAATTGATAACAACTTTGAATGGAAATACAAAAATATGTCTGAGATTGGATGAAATGATCCAATTTTTTATCCTTTAGTTTATTTTTTTTTTTTTTATAAGATGATGCCAAGTTGATATATAATCTAATATGTGCAATCTTTATCATATCAAAACTTTTTTTGTGCAATCTTTTATCGTATACATCATTTAAAAGATACCCAGTTATATGAGATCACTCATTTTCTAACTTTCATAAATTCTTAAAAAGAAAAAATAATTTAAAATTACAATGTTTTATTTTTCTTTTTAGAATTAGCAAGTGTAAATTATATATTGGATTTTTGGAAATCTATATACTATTGCCATGTGAATCTCCTTTATTTGGAAATAAATATTAATCGAGAAGACTTTGTATATATTTTTAGGAAAATATAAAATCACTTGTGATTAATAGGTTATTTTTAGATGATATGGATTACAATTATTATTATTATTAGATTAATAATCTCGCATCACCACCATTGTGGAGGTTTAATGTAATGCCACAATAAATACTATTTATTATGTTTTAATCATATATATATATATTGATAAAAATTACACTAAATAACGGCTTTTGCGTTAAAGCAGAGAACAAAAGTAAAACGACGAAAATTAAGCACGATTTGGCACAGCACCGCCACCATTAAAATTATTTAATCAATTAATTAAAATATAAATTACCATCATAAAAAAAAAAAAAAAAAAAAAAGCCATTATCCACGGAAGCGGCCGTATAAAAGAAAGAAAAGCTGGAAATAAAAAAAAAAGAAAATAAAAGAGAAGAGCTGAGAAGGCGTAACTTACGGATAACATGTGGAGGTGTTGTGAGTTGGAGTGGAGCCCACAAAAGGACAGCAGTTCGTGGATTTCCACGTCATAAAATGCAAATGTATCTCGTGTTCACACGTCATTTTCTGTAGTTTTAATAAAAAAATATTTGTCTTGTCCTGGCCTTTGCGGTTGTGTACGGGCAAAGGATTTAAATAAAGAAATTGGCCGGTGGAGTTTGGTCTCTTTGTACGATTGACTGTACGGCATTTTAAAATTTTTGATTTCGGAAAAGTTGGCAAAGCAGAACTTATACTGCTGACTGCTGCGATATAAATTCCGTGGCTTTGTGGGGCTCTCTTTTGGGCCCCACCTGCAATTATGCACACTAGGCCCGGCCCCACTGCTCCTCAAATATCACTACGGCTATGCGATTCTCTCCCCAACCCACGCTGTCTTTTTGTAAGAATCGAGTTGCGTAGGCCGAGTGCCCGAGCTTATTCGTATATATTGAACTGACAAATATAAATTTTAATTAAAATGAGCTCTTATCGTAGGATATACGATTCCCTTTCGAAATTCATTAGTAAAATCCAAAGGCTATAACACTTCATCTGCCTCTTCAATCACAAGCTAAACTACTCCATCAATGATCACATTTTCACGTCTTCTTTTGGTATAACCAGGGATGTAAATGACCTTTTGAAATTCAGCTGCAAGCCACCGCTGGCACGTAGACGAAGTGAATTGAAAGTATGAATTTTTCTTACGCTTTGATGGGAAGTAAGAGTGATCAACGACGAGATCAATCAGCGTGCCCTGACTTTCCCTCTTTTGACAGCTGTGGGGGCAATCATGTGTAGTTGAGGAGCACCGCTGAGTTCTACGCCGACTTCATGTGTGAAAAATTCTATCCAATCAGTGAGTGCCTATCGAATGAATATTAGTATAATTGAATTTTGAATTTTCGTCACAGGTTCAATAAATAAAATATTCATAATAAGATTTTTATATCAATGTTTGTTCATTTACTCGAATTTCCAATTTCAGTTACAGAATATTCAGTACAGGTTAGGCTGTATTTATTGTAGGATAAGTTTGTTTATATTAATAATATATGTTTTTTTTTAAAAAAAATTAAATTATTAGAAAATACCATTCCCTGGGTTTCATTTGCCAAGCAAATTGGACAGTAAAAGATAAAAGATTAGGTCACCAGAAAATCTGGAAATTTTTCAAGGAGCGGACGAAAAATGGTAAAATATTATTTAGCAATTTATTATAATTAGCCACATCAATCCTTAATTGGAAAGATAATATTTGGATTTGACGTAATTAAAAAGGAAAAGAGAATTACAGCCGCGGACTGGGTATCAATAATTAAAAATGTTTGATTGATATTACTTTGCCAAAAGAGGCAATGCTTTTTGGCTTGTGTTCCTATTTTCCTCTTTCTGTGTCGGGCATTCCATTTTTACAGCAGCAATTGCTTTTTTTTTTTTTATATATATATTATTATCAATAGGTTAATTTGTCTTTTAGGCATGAAATTCCACGCCTATGTTCATCTATCTCCTGTTTTGGACTAACTTGACTCTCCATTTTACTTAATATTTATTGAAAATTAGGGTAAAAATTTAAAATAATTGAGGGTAAAAACAATATTTATGCATTTCAAAAAAAAAAAAAAAAAAAAAAAAGGAGAAAACTCAACGTATGGCCAAATTGCAAGTTACCACAAAAAGTGAAAAATATCCCACAACTTGCTGCCATTAAGATTAGATTCCATCATTCATTTTGCTTTTTAATCCTCAGCCCAAAAGGGCGAAACATGAATATCGTTTCTCATATCTTCTCCCAAGAAGATACAATCGTTTCCACCTTCGTATGGACGGTGTAATTCACATCCACTACATAAGCTAATTCCATTCGGTGGTGCAATCAACGCTCGATTACAGAGCGTGGGTCAAGAAGGAATAGGGACTAAAAGTAACACGTCGATAAAGTAGTTAGAAAGAGACAAAAGAGGTTTTGAAAGGAAGAGAATCAGAGTCACGGAACTGTACTGGAACAAAGTACGGAAAATGACTGCCATCCATCCGGTAATTACGCCTCGTTAACATTGTTTCTTTCGCCCGCCCCTAGTTTCTCACTTTACACTTATGTTTCGATACCAATTTAGGGGAGGTAAAAATATAATCGTACAGTAAATAAGGGTAAAATCATAATTTCAGTATTTTCTTTCATCTCTCCTCCTAAATTCGAGATAAAATAATATATTTTATATATTTTTTTTTTTATTTTCAAACTAGTGAAGGGAAAATAAAATTTGATTATTTTTTCTCTTTAATTTTCATGATCCGCCTCCTTTCTTACATTTTAGTATTTATTTATTTGAAAATTTACATTCACTCTGATATTTTTTTGTATTGACTTAACAATTCATTACACTAATGAAATATTATTACAATGAAAGCTGTTCCACTATTGAAGCCGTGCATAGCAACATGAATTGCTACTGCAAGAACGTGTGTGATTCACGCACAACAACACATTATCACTATTGTTAGTTAGTTAGTTAGTTTATGATAATAATATAATTTTTCCATGCCATTTTTCATTCACATTATACATATATATATATATATAAGCCTAGATGGCAAATACGTTATATTTTTTGTTATCTATAATTTTTTTTTTTTTTTAAAAAAAAAAGGGAGAAACAATGTATTTTTCAATTAAATTCAAATCGGTGGCATTATAGATATAATAATAAATAAAAAGGTTTTTAAAGGAAGGTCCTTGTAATCAACATTTCCCAAGGACACCGCATAAAGACAAAATTTCATTTCTTTAAAAAAATAATAGTAATAGGCAAACTATTTCCTCGTCTCACCTTAAAAAACTCTATTTCATTTGGTTTTTTATAATCCTTATTCTTGTTCTTGTTCATAAAAAATAACTAATAAAATAAAAAATATTTATTATTCAGTTCTATTGTACCTGACAAGTACTCTACCTGTACCTCTCTCCTCTCCATCATAACCTTTCCATGTGTACCTCTTTTCGTTCTTTATATGTTCTCCCCTCCCTTTCCACACACTCCATCTCTCTCTCTCTCTATCTCTCTTTGCCATTTTCACAATTCTCATCTCTCTCTTTCTCTTTCTGTGTTTGCTGGGAAATTCTTACTTATATCACTGTAGGAGCTCAATTCAACCACTTTTCACTATAAAAAGGCTGCGATCCGATAATCTTATCTTCCCTCTCCATTTCAGGTTTGGTGCCAAACCATCAGTCTTCCAAATTGGAACGCTCACTTACTTTGTCTAAATCCACCAAACTTCACTTCCTGGCTCTAAAAGATTCCATGAAGCAGTTGATCCGTCGCCTCTCAAAAGTCGCTGACTCCTCGCAGTACAGTCTCCTCCGCTCAGATTCACATGCGCGTACAAGTTCCGCATCAAGATCGACTCGCAGAGGAGAGTCGTTCCGGTGTTCCGTGAAGCCGGCACGGCGCGCCGGTGGAACCAAGCCTGTTCCCGAAGGTCATGTGCCGGTGTACGTCGGCGATGAGATGGAGCGGTTTGTGGTGAGTGCGGAGCTGCTTAACCATCCGATCTTCATCGGTCTTCTTAATAAGTCCGCTCAAGAGTACGGTTACGACCAAAAAGGTGTCCTCAGGATTCCCTGTCACGTGTTGGTTTTTGAACGAGTTATGGAAGCGCTTCGAGTCGGACTCGAGTCACGTGACCTTGAGGATCTACTTGGCTCATTATTCACGGATGAATATTTCTAAATTAGGCTTTGTTTTGTTTAGATCCTTGAGATATGTAGAGAGGACACCAAGAGATCTTTTAGTTTTGGCTGTAAATATGCTTTTTGTGGCCTGGTTATGATGATTACACTCGCTTGAACCTTAAACGGTTCTTGTTTTCCAGGGCCTCTTTTTCTTTTGTCCTTTGTAAAATCAGGGACTGAAGCTTTAATTAATCATACATATTACCTTTTCTTGCCCTAATTTGAGCTGAATTCTACTCCATTAATTTTTATTTTCTGTTTGTTTCTTGAGAACTTATAGAAGCGTTTTGCTGCTTCCATGTCACTCCCATTTGATAAAAGTGCTATAAGATAAAGGTACAGAATGTTTACAGAAGGAGATCTGCCGTTGATGATGCTCTCCTCCTCCGATAACGGTGGCGCTGGGGGTTAAGCTGGGCAGGTGAGGAATCTGGGGGCACAGACGTAATTTGAAAGGGTAGTTCATTCATTTTGAATTGTAGGGGAATATTCTTGGAATATGCTCTTCCGAGAGGCGGGCAGCTAATATGATAATATGCGTCGTGTTATCTATTCATTTCAGTCGTCACCAAATGTGTGTTATTATATTATATACGCAAAACTCTGATAAATGATGAAAAGGGACAATTTCGTTTCAAAAAATGCAGATTATTATTTTAATATTTTTCAAAAAAATATAAGAATTTTCCATTGTTGGTAAAACGGTATAAAAATTAATCAAATCACAAGCCCATTATTAAAGGAAATGCATTTCTAATGAATATGTATTTTATCTCTATACCTATATTTTAATTGAAAATGCACTTGAGATGCTTTATTTTCATACTTTACTCATTTTTTTCTTTACACCCTAAATCAGTGAAAATCATTGTGCTCGAGAGTAGTTGAATTCAAAATTTTTATAGTCAGAAAAGACTCCAACTCGATACATTCCCTTTCATCCTCACGGACTAATGAAACTACAAGTGAAATGGAACATAGATAGATCGGTCAAACGTTACAGTTACGGAGAGTGAAATAATTTGAGCTTCGAACAGCAAAACTAACAGGGAAAAGCAAAGCAGGCTGAGAAGAAAAGGCAAATGATTAAAGAAACTGTGAAACCGTTTGATTCAATTACGTAAAGTAGATGCTTAATGTTTTAATTCAGGCGCTCTTTCTCTATCATAAACAAGCAAAAATTAATCAATTATTTGAGATGATTAATAAGTTGAAAATGCTCGTCAAAGATTCTATATACTATCATTTTAACTTTGAAATTAAGAAGGCATGGTTGGTGTTGCCTTTTCATAACTCCTCAGTCAAAGAGAATGTACCCTTTATAACACTTTCACACTTATATATATAATTCCTTTTTAGCAATGAAGAGGTGTAGTCCCCTTCAAATTGAATAGTTGGGTTTTTGAAAATCGAATTTATATTTTCATTATTACATGAGGAGGGTATTCAGATTAAGAAGATAATAAAAAAAAAAAAAAAAAGAATTACGTGAAGTTGAGTAGGTTAAAGGGTCACAACTCACAAACAAGAAATGTTTGGATAATATGAGGTGGGAGAATCGTCCTTTTCTTTTCCTTTGGTTTGCAAATTTGTTTCATGACCCCACAACCAAATATGAACTCATCTCCATCACCACTTGCTCTTGCAAAACAACAACAATCCCTCATTATTCATCTTAATCTATTGGATCACTAATAATGATTATTTAATAAAAAAAAAGTAAAAAAATTCAAGTTTAATTTTGAGGTTGTGACCAACGACTATTCTTAACATATTAATCTTAGTGACGTACACGAATTCTACATTATGTGTGAAAAGAAATATGTAGTTAGGTGGTTACTCTATTTGAGTAGACAAACGCAACTACCACAAGATTATTTTCAATCTAATTTCAAATTAATCCTTATAATTTCTTTTGTTTCTATAAATATCATATTGTTCTTATACATTCTCACTCACTTTGATTATAATAAATTATTGAATATTTTGAAGGGATGCTGAAATCCAACTTGTTAATCACCATAAATTAAGAAATAGAATTTGGAAAGAAAGGATGGAGTTTCATGTTGACAACTGATTAAAGAGTTAGACAAAACAAAACAATCGAAAAAGATCCAATGTTTACACTATAGAAACAATATTGGTAATGACAGCTTCGGTTGGTGATTATTATATACAAAAAAAAAAACAAATATGCGAACCCAAAAACTGCCATAACAAAAAGAAATCTATTCATTCATATTAAGAAAAGAAAGGGAATCAATATAAAGCTGTGAACAGCTTCGAAATCAGAGAAAATAAACTATAACAATATTATATAAAAACACTGGAATTTGCCAACTAATTAATTGTTATTATACTAATAAATTAAAGACTGAGCTTTAGGTCTTTACGGTTGGCTTCTATGATAATGTATCCACACAAATATTCTTATATATATATATAGATAGAGAGAGAGAGAGAGAGAGTAGTTCTAAAGAAATGCAATTGTCGAATTATTTGGACCTGCATTGCATGGGCTTTTACATTTATACGCGTGATAGTACAGTGCCATGAAAATGCATGCCCTTAATTTGCGGACTAAGGCACATCACATGGGTTCTGAAGGGTTTTTCTTTCTTTTTCTTGATCTTAATTGCTTGCTATCATGTGAACTGCTGATATGAATCACATGGCGCTGAGGTTTAATGATTGAGAGATCTCAATCTCATGTCAGTCAAGTCTAAGAACTACGACATCTTCTCCACAGCAGAAGAATTAATGACCGTTTCCGCTAATTAATTCCGTAAGCCTTGTTTCAAATTCAAACGCATCCTATCCACTAGGGATTCACATGGCCAATTTGCTATCGAGCTCCGTTTCCTTGTCTGTGTCGTAGGAATTTGGCCTCCCATGTCACTCTCTCTCTCTCTTCTTGGGTCAATCAAAGGTTTCGAGACTTGACACTTCAATTTTTAATTCTTTTCTGTAAAAAGGGAAAAAACAAGTTACAAGATCATATAAAGAAATACTACATTAATCTTAAAACTCACTTCAGAACTCGTCAACAAAATGAAATTAATTTTTTCTACATTATAGAAAAATATTCTGTTAGTTCTATTTTTTCATGATACCAATCAGGCCTTCCTGCTCTTTTTCTTCTGCTTCCTGTATTCATCGTATAATTGCAGGGCTAATGTTGTGCGATTTAATTCCCCTCTTAATCTTTCACTTTCCTTGAAATTGCCAAGGGCCATGAAATGATCATAAAGTTTCTTTCTCAATTCATCTTCATTAACCCAACTCGTATCTGGGGTTGCTCTTTCAATGCTACCCGCCTTAGAGGATACCTTCTTCCTCTTGTTATTCGATTTTCTAATGTCGAATTTTCGGTTGAGTAATTCCCGTTCAAGTGACAAGTCTGTAAAAGCTTGTTGAGGAGACACTGAGGAAAGAAATACTTGATTATGACCACCACTCATGCTTGAAATGCTTGAACCCATCGTTGAAACAGCTGGATGGTAATGCTTTGAGAGAAGATTGAGTTCCCATAGGACCGACGCAAGGGCGCCACTTAAATTAGGGTCCAAGGCATATGGCTCATATTTCTGCGTGGCAATCAAACGTACAAAGAGCGATTTAAACTAGATAATAATAATAATAATAATAATAATAATAATAATAATAAAAGAAGAAAAAGAGAGACAGAGAGTAACTGCTCCAAATTTATGAAAACGAATTGAATGAAAGCTTACTGCAATAGAACCCGAAACTGAGCCACCCCCTGCATCATTTTCCAATAAATTCCGGCATTTCACATTCTTTTGAAGAAGATACTTCAAAGTCACTAAAGCTGCAAAGGATATGCAAACAATAAAGTTAAGCAAACAGCAAACACAGTATTTTATTAAAAGCTAGAAGGGTACTTATCGCACACCTGCCATTGATTCAGCCGATCCAAAGCAAAGAGAGAATGTGGCCAACCGTTTTACAAATGCAGCAGCCTTTTGCATATCATGCTGTCTGTCTTCACATAACATAATCTTCAAAGCTTCTGCCAGTCTTTCACCCTCATCTCTGCAAAAAAATATCATAATCATAATTCTAGACCTATGGAACATCTGCAGCAAAATACATAGCAAGAAGAGTACAAACCTTCCAGGCCTGTACTCAAGTATGAGATTGTACAACAGCACGAAAAAGCCCTGTAAATCGACGTTCAGGGCATCTAAATTGATCCTCATCACTTTAAAGGCAACAATGCAGCACTGAAGACGTTCTGACACAGTCAAGTACTTGGCACATTTGTCTGAGGAACTCTTAGAGGTTCTACCACCACCAGCAAGCTTTTTCAGGTAATTCATGAGATCTCCAATGTAATCCAGATCTATTAGATGCGAGAACTTTCCCAATCCGTTCAGACAAGGCGCAAGCAGTGGATGGCCTCCAGGAGCACTGGCAACTAAATTATCCGTTGCTTCATAACTGAAATAAAATAAAACATGGATTTGGAATTGATAAGAAAATAAACAAGTCTTCCGTATGAAGTTCCACCAAAGAGAACAGGAGAAAAAATCACTTCTGTCAATCAGACACCTATGCAGATTCAATCTATTGTTACTAATGAATAAACTATGCCAAATTCTATACAAGAAATCCTGATTGCTCTAAATCAAGCTGTATTTATGCCATACAATGAGCTCCAACAAGAAAACATCGCATAAGTTCCATTTCTCTGTCACACAAAACCACGCCATACCCCAACATCTAAGCCACTCCTAAAAGCTACTGCGTAATCATGAAATAAACCTGGATGTGGTTGACTGCATGGCATGTTTCAAGATGCGAAAATATGTCTCGAAGACAGCAGAAAGTGTCTCAGATTGCATCCTTCTCTGCTCCAAAACATCCGGGACAAAAGCAGCAACCTTATAATCAGCAGCAACCTGTTTAAAGCAAATATCACGACCACAATAAGCACAAAACAAATAATTTCAAGTCGTCAATATCATCATTGAACATCAAATACCTCCTCCCTCATTTTTGACATCATTTCTTTTCTACTTTTTTTTCTATCATTTTGTTGCAATTGAATTGGCTCCTCAATATTCTTTCTCTTTTTGCTTTTCTTGTTTTTAGCTTTATTTTCCTTCTGTTGTTCCTCAGCCTTTCCAAGATCTTCATCAAAGGACAATGACAAGAACACCTGATAGGTTATAAACAAATTAATAGAGGATAGCGATAGAAGATCCAAAAGAAAATAGGAATAAAAAGAACTTAGAAGACAATGCTTTAATGGCAAACCTACACATATGAATTGTATTTATTCATCAAGATTAGGTTAAAAATAAAGAATGCCAGGTTATTATCGGATAAGGAATCAGTTAGAAACAGACGAGAAATAATCGTTTTATACCTCAACAGAATCAGGATGCAATTGACAATCATGAGCTTTAATATGATCGGCTATCAACCTGACAGCTTCCACAGTAGCTTGACCTCCATGCTTCCCCTCATTGGTAAAGAGTGATTTCACAGTGGCACAACACAGTTTCCTGTTAAAAAGCAGGCACATAATTTGACCAAAGCCACAGGAATATCCAGACTGTATCAAAACTAGCCACATTTTTTCAAAATGTGAGTGCGACATACTTGGAGCAACAATAAGTGGCTAATTCACTGAAACAATAAATCACCCAAAGAAAATTCAACTGCTAAGCAGTTGCCTAAATAAAAAATATATACACACATCAACTTTATTGTAGGCTGATAAGTTTTTACAACATAAAGATGCTTTGGGCTTTTCCTCTTCCAAACATTTAGCAGATGCCAGTGAAACAAGAAGTACTGGTAAAACGAATGATGATATAACCTAGGCAAATTAAATACTTGCCAAGGTTGTAATATCTTAGATATAGGGAAATTTCGCAACAGGAAAATTTTGCCTTGACCATGAACTTCCTTTGATTAGTCATTTTCAAAATGCACAATAAACTTAAAAGATGGTTAAAGGCAACCTTGACTTAACAAGACATTGACAAAGAAGCATAGTTAAAACACAAATTATATTGTGGGAAATTGTTACCACTGCAAGAACAACATTTATGAAGTCTGATACATATACTTTAAAAATTAGCTAATAAATAATCATTTTTTTTAAACAACTCACGTCACAGATATAATGATTTGCTACAGGAGTTAACAGATAGAATCAGGAAAAATAACCATACTAGATTACTAATTAAGCTTTTTCTTTTTCTTATAATATTTTCACATGCTTAGTAATATCCTCTGCTTGGAGCCCCCTGATCCCCCACAATAGTATAAACAACTCTGAAAATTAACATCAGAATGAAGAGAACTATAGGAAAACCTTATCACATCATCTGACGAGCTTATGTTTTCGACCACAGCACCTAACAAGTTCTCACGAAAGTTAAAGTGGGGAACTGCTTCAAGTAAAGTACAAATGCAGCGAACAGCTACATGCTGAAACTTAGACTGCTTCTCTAATGCCATCAGCTTCAACAAGAATGCCTGTCAATGTTATTCGAAATGAAATAATTAATTAAATCAAAGTCAATTTCGGCAACCTCAGAGTGGAAAGATTGTTAAGAAAACATCCGGACATTCAACCAAATTCAAGAGTTCAGATAATCAAATAAATCATTGGAAACTTAAAAAGAACACAACTCAACACATAATGGGCAAAGGCAAATTATTAAGAGAAATCATCTATCAGAAATTTTGTAATTGTTCTTTATAAATGGGAAAACCAAGTCAAACCTTGTATACAGACAGAAGTGTTGACTCATAATAACGCATCTTCTTAACTTCCTTGGAAACTTTCATTTCAAGCTCCTTTTCAGTTGGAAGCCTAATCCGGTAGCTGTCAACGGATTTTAAAGAAATAGAAGACGTTACATTTTCTTATGCTGGCACAAGGGAGAGCACGAGAGCAAACATGATTAGTAGAGCATGATAAAACAAATGCAGGAACCTTACCCTGGAATAATGTCTTTAAAAACAGCTAACAAGGATAGCAATCCAAGTTTAACAACAGTATGATCATCATCTTTACAGAATTGAAACATCTCTTTCAGAGATTTTATGTTGGACTCTGGATCTGCCAGCAATGCAATTCCCAGCTCTGCCAGCTTACGCTTCTTTTTTTCAAAAGCTTCTTCAGCCGTGAGTTCTTCTTTCACCTCAGCCTAAAAAAAATAACAATTCAACATTCTTTAATGAGATTCACAGAATATAAGCATCACAGACTCTGCTGTATGTCAGAAGAAGGAAAAGAAATACTTGTTGAAAGTAATTAACAAAATTAAGGGGAATAATAATATGATCAGACAGATGCATTCAAATTAATCAAAAGTTCTATTAGTTTATAGTTCGGGGTTATAAATTTGTTGAAAAAATTACCTGTGAGGCATTAAAATAAGTAGAAAAACAAGCTATACAAGCTTGAAGGGAGTGAAAACATTCAGATGTTAATACAATGGAAGCTCCCTGATAATATAATTGAGCTTGTTCCGTCTACAGCAGCCCTAAAAACTAGCAAGTAAACATTGCAAGTAAAAGCAATTAAACTTTCATAAATAGACGACGTCTAGATATAAAGCATTTGCATTTGCCAAATAAAATCAAGGATTCAGAAACACAGTGGATTTTGCACTAATGTAATCAAACAAGAGTCAAAGAATGTATAGAAAGTCATGCCAAAAAAAGTACCAGCACAGCTGCTTGTGGAGTTTCTTGCACTTCCTCAGTTTTCTCCACTTCCTTCCCTTGTTTCTTCGCCTCTTTTTTGGCCTTTTTGAGCTTCGCCCTCCTTTCAGCTTTTGTCGACCTGAATATACGTTTATCATCACCGGAATCATCTTTTTCATCGTCTCCATCTTTGTCAGCATCCGTTACTTTCGATGCTGCTATACAAAAAAATAGGACTGTCATTCACAATCGAAGTATTAAGATAGAAAACGAAAGCAAAGCAGAGGAAATGAGAGAACAATTACATGTCCGATAGTAAAGTTTTCCATCTAAAGTCTTGACAGGAAGAGCATCAACAGGATCAACTTCAAGCCCCTTTTCCTCCTCTTGTTGCTTCTGTAACTTCCTTACCAGCCGCTTCTCATATGCGGCTTCTATATCATCTTCTTCCAAATCAGCTACGCGAGTAACATGCCTAGGTGACGTAGAAAATGTGAAATCAATTAAAAATAATCAATAAATTACCGATACAGAGAGAGAGAGAGAGAGAGTGAAGAAGGAATCCTACCTAGTGATGGTGTCGGTGTCCAAGCGAGAAACGAAGCCAGCATAATCGCGATTTTCATTGACAAATTGCAAGTCCTCGTCCGACACCTCGATTTCGTCCTCGGCTATCTCCGGTGGTAATTCGGGTGGCAATACTATCTTTTGCTTCGGCTTTTTCTTTCCCATTTCTTTAAACACTTCCTATTTGCTAAACAAAATAGCGGCAACGGAATGTATCCCACACTGGCCAGAGCTAGGGCTTATTGGGTATTAGAGCGTTTAGTTGGTTATGTGATGGTAGAGGTCTTTCAGCGATTAGGTTTCTTCCTAACATGGGCTTGTTCGGCCTTATACTGCTTTAGAACCCAGTTTTGTTTATTAGACATATTTTTAGATGCAGGCCCAAGTTTTCAAGAGGACTTTTTCGTCTTTAAAAGGAACGCGCGGCAATTTTGCAATGAAGCGTCGTCGTCTAAGAGACCGAGTGGCTGCTTCAAGCTATGGCTACCGTTAGCAATTTAATTTTCAAGGACGTCATAAATGTTTGAAGTTCGTTTAGTTGAACTAACCCTAATGATGATGATGTTGAATAGCTCTTGCATTGAAATTTTGTATATGAGATTGAATGGAGTCAATATTATTTTTATGAAATTCAAAAGTCAACAATTTTATGTTGTTTCTTTATATATATTCGGTAAACGGATTTTTTATTGTACATTATTAAATGAATAAAAAAAATATTTATTTGTCAAAATGTTGTCGTTTGCATGTGTTGAAGCAGCCCCATAAAATTGTACGGTTCGTTACATGAAAATAAAAATTGAATAATTGGGCATTATGCATCAGATGTTTTTCAGAGAAAATAATAAGAAAGTTCAATGGCACTTTATTATGGTCATCTTCATCTTTATAGTCAAAGGACAGGCCTTAACTAAAAGGGCTATTCATTAATTCGTAACTTAAGCTATGGCCTCATCATTTAGTTTCCTGGTGCAGACTGCACATTTGTATATGTTGTTCTGTACGTATCACTATCGGAACCATAAATAGTAACAGGTTTAAACAGTTGAACTAATCTTAAAGCTGATAGAGACAAATCCAAACAGTGTCAAGTAGTTAATTAGTCTTAATTGCATTACTAAAGTAGTTAATTAAAATTAAATAATAAATTATTTATATTTGACGTTAGGTAAGCAAATTTAAAGACAAACATAATTGGCATTTAATGTTGGTTAGGTATACAAATGAATTGATATTTAATTGTCCAATTTATAGCTCTGTAAATATATAAGTTTAGGTAAATGCCCTTTTCAATTCATTAAATTATCACAATGCTTTTGATGGCTGATTAACACAGTTTAGATAAATTTTTTATTTATCTTTTAATAAAAATACGTTGAAAGCAAGTTATATGGAATTTTGAATTGAAGTACATTATTATTAGCATTAAAGAAATAAAAAAAAAATCATATTTAAATTATTTTTTTCCCACATAAAGTGGAATGTGATGTAATGAATTGATTGCATGAAAAATAAAATAATAAATCCAAGAAAGAGTAGATATTTGACAGAAGCAGAGAGCGCCAAAAGAAGAAATAGTAGTAATGTAATTAAAAAAATGGTTGAGAAAATAAGTAATAAACTAATAAAGGAAGGTAGGTGGGAAACTTTAAGATGGATGATATAATTAAATCATGACATTTATTGGAAGTTAGGTATGTATTAATGAATTGGTATAGTAAATGACTAAATGGGCCTTACTTAGCAAATTCCTCCAGTGATGACCATAAAAGCTCACCAGCCATCATTTGACGTAAACATTTATCGGACAACCATATTTTTCTGTCATCTGAGCTACCCGAGAGTCAGTGAGAGTGATGAGATCGACACAAACTACTGCTTGCAAAGATGGCTAAATTGTTCACCACTTTTGAGTGCACGGAGACATGTCTCAATCCACTATTCATGTCTTTCCTCCGCTACTCGTGTGCTGAATCTCCTTTTTTGAAATTACAGTTTTAAGTCTCATTTTCGAAAATTACACATTTTAATAATATTTTAACTTTTAAACAGTAAAATTTCATAAGTTAACTAAACCAAAAGTTGGTAAGTGCTTGTTTTTGAAGTCTTCAGTCAAAACTTAGAATTGAAAACTCTGTTTTCAATGAACCATAAAGTATCCCCTGCCCCTCCAGAAAAACTAGAAATAAAATTCAATTTGACATTCTCTCTGCTGCATCCACAAAATAAGATAAAATATGGGAGTTCAAAAGTTTAAAAAAGAAACCATAAATTTTTTTCCAATTTTATCTCATTCTTTTTACCTACACTTCTATTTCTCTGAGCCTCTAAATTCCATCTATCATTTACAAAATCAAGAACATCAAATCTTGATCAATCTCAAATTGAAATATTGAGATCGATTCGAGGCTTCTTTGCCAATGGCAACGGAACGACAGTACTGCACCTAGGACATTTGGGATTATTTTTCATTATCAATACGTATGATAAGCAACCTGGACAACCTGCAGCCACTGGTGAAGATGTAAGTTTTTCTTCATTTTCATCATCTGGGAGCTCTTTCAAGGAAGAAGATGACGAAGAATATGATGGTGATAACCGGGATTTCCACAGCGTTGTCGATCTTTTCATAATTGGTTCTTTCTCTGCCCTTTCAAGCGCTGATTTTACTTTATCGAGTGTGCACACACTCAGATATTTGCCTGATGATGTTGCCGATGATGGTGATGACACTAACTTCAATTCTAAGTTACTCTCATCAAAAAGATTTAGGGTGATCTTCGAAGGCGATGGCGGGAAATTCAAATCTTGAAGCTTTGATACTGTTTGATTGGTAATTTTTTGTCTTTGATCGGACGATGATGGTGAATTTGAAGAATTGCATCTTTGTAAGTAAATTTTTCCAGACTGCAACCATTATCAACCAAAAAAAAAAAAAAACTAATGAATGAATGATTGATCAGAAACTGAAAGGGATGAATAGATTTCTAGGGTTTTTAGAAGCAATAATTAATGAAAGATAAGGAATGATAGGTGGCATTACAAGTTTCAGAGCATTGAAGAACGGTATTAAATGAATAGGAAATAGCAATTTCCTTTACTGCAAATGTTTAAACTTTTTTCTAATAAAATATCTCAGGCAATTAAATTAGAGACTGTTTGCCTGCTGAAACAAAAATGCTATTAAATGTGAAGAATTCAAAATGGTACTTTGCTTGTACCGGACCCTAATTGGACAACAACCAATTGAACAAACAGAGGTTTTTGTCACAGATAATTGTACATGTAACCAATTAATTAATTCATTCACACATATCCAAGAAGAGAAATCTCAACAGAAAATGAAGTAATTTCAGAAATTCGGAAAAAAAGGATTGTCGACTTTCTATACAATCTAATGGCCAAAAAGAAAATATGAAATCTAAGCCATGTTATTTTCTCAGGAAACAAACACATAACTAAACAAAAATACCTTCAAATCCAAACGCTTTTCCCAGCCAGTAGGCACTTGCAAATCGAGGTCCAATTCTTGAGAATCATCCTTCATTGTAGTTGCAGAACCATCGACACCGCCACCACCAAGCAAGTCACGGGTAATCAAAGCCGTGGATTTTCCAGCAACAGGTTCATTAGCAACCGTCCGATCATCTTTGTATCCACTCAAAACCCTAAACAGAGAACTCACATCAGCAGCCATAGCAGACGAAGGAGAGAGGGGAGGTTGGTTTTGTTTGTATTAAAGGATAGACGCGTGTATATATACAAGCGAGAGAGACGGTACGTTATAGAAAAAAGAAAAATAAAATAATTAGAGATTTGTTATTAATTAATTAATAATAGGTAGTAAATACGAAATTTGAATTTTGTTTGAATGAATCATTTATTAAAATTATTTATGGTATGTGGATGAAGTTGGGGGAGGAGAATTCAAGAAAGGAAGCACCCAAGTAAATGGTAGCATTTAATGCTTAGATAAAATCAATCCCCGTCGACATTTTTGGCTCCTTAATTAATTTTTATTTTTAAATATCTAATTTTAAAATATTTATCAGATGATATAATATTTATCACATTTTAAGATTTAATTAATCATTATAAAGTGGTAATTGAAATGGACAAATTAGTACTCCTTCGTTATTTTTATTTTCACATAAATTAAAAAATAATAATAATAATTTATTAAATTAGAAAATAATAATTAATTTCTTAATTTTATACCAATAGATAACAGAATATATTAAATAAGTACACATTAGAGAATTAAGAAATTAACTATATTTTTATAAGGTAAAATAGACTATAATTTAGTTAAAACAATATAAATGAGGCAAGTTTTTTATACGAATTGTTTGTTTTAGGGCGGTGTGAATTGGTAATTATTGTGTGATTAAGGAGTAATTTTTTTTTAATTAGCATTAATCAAAGTGATTTTATAGATAGATGATATATACGGATTTAGAAAGAAAATAGAATGTGAGAGAAACGTCAATTACGCAAAAATAATGTAATTACGCGAAGGAAGGTGTAAGCATTTAAGAGATACCACAAAGATTTTAATGCAACATTAAATAGTTAAGATGATGTGTTGATGACGATGTCCAGCCTCTGCCTCTGCCTCTGCCTGACCCTCAGCTTCTAAAATTCCTTTAAACGCAATATTTTCGGCGTTTAATATTTCACATTAATGCCTTTCCTTGTTTTTTGTTGAACAGCATTCAATTTTATAATTTAATGCCCTTCTTCACTTTTTTTATTTATTTATTTATTTTATTTTAAAAAACAAATTGTGTACTTTTGATTTCTTGGGCAATGGCCATAGGATGGTGTGAAGAAGTATTTAAAGATATGAGACTATAAAAGTTTTAATTAGATGCAACCATTTAATGTCATTTAATACCCTAAGGGACAAAGTCAATTACTCTAAACAATTCTTTTTTCTTTTTAGATTATTAGTATTTTTCTTCCCATTTTTATATAATTTCAATTAACTTGGTGGCTTCAATGGTTTGAAGTACACTTTTCCTTCTTGCATACCATATTCATTTAAAGTACTGAACCTTGCAGTGCTTATTGATGAAACTTTAAGGATAAGCCCATATCAAATCAATGTAGTTAAAAAAAAAAAAAAATTAGGTAATATAGTTAAATATATATTTTTTTCAATGTTTTCCTAAAATACTTCTCTGCAATATTATATAGATAAATATTATTAAATATGGATATATTAAGAAATTAAATAAAAAAATGATATGTTAAAAAAAAAAAATACGGCTACATTTTGATACAAATAAAAAAGAAAAATGAGAGAAATATTCTAAATATGGATAGAAATTGAAATTGATATTTAAAAACGGTAATTACATGTAGACTTCCTTAATTAGATTATTTGTATGGTGATCTTATGAGTGGGTTTCACATATTTCAATTAAGATTAAAAACCAAAAATATTGAAAAAAAAAAAAAGAAAAGAAAGAAGGACTGACTATTTAATCATGTCATGGGCCGAGCTTTTTCTGTTTGAGGCTAATTACTACGAGATCCATGTATCATGGACTCATTTCATTTGCCTAAATGGGCTTGGCCTGCATTACCCAATACTATTTACAGCTTATAGTGCTTGAGTCCATTTATGAACCCACTTGATTTGTTTATATGGAAAAGTAAATCCCTAAATTTAAAATTAAAAGCCAATGGCGAGATGTTATTATTGTGAAGACCTATTGAAAAAGGAAAAAAGAAAAAGAATGAGCGGCAAGCCCTCTCCAACGCAATTTAGGAATATTTGTCAGGGGCCACAATTATTCTCTACAAGGACAAAATCCCTAGTTCACCACTCTTGCTCAGAAACAAAACTCTCTCGCACAGAATCCGTGTATTAATATATACGCTAAGAAGACTCTTTCTTTCCATTAGCTCAAATCTCCATCTCTGTGGAAAAAAAAAAAGAACGATGCAGATCTTCGTCAAGACCCTGACCGGAAAGACCATCACTCTCGAGGTCGAGAGCAGCGACACCATCGACAACGTCAAAGCTAAGATTCAGGTACTTTTCATTTTTCTTATTTCTTTTTCATAATATATCCCTCTATGGCTCTTTATTTTATCTTTCTAATTTATGGGTCTTTTTACTTTTGATGGAAAACTTCTGTTTGATGATTGTTTTTAAGTAGAATTCTCTATTTTCTTTTGTGGGTGTATGGTTATTTTCCAGAACGAGAAGCTAGGGTTTGTGCTGTTCATTGATTAAAAATTTGGGATTTTCGATCTTGGTGTTGATATTGCAATCTTCGTAATATAATTCTAGAATTTCTTGCCGAGCTTATAGTCCCTTTTATCTTAACCTTTACTTGCTAATGAAAATGGACACTTAAATAATTATAAACAGTTTATTTTTAATTATCACGTTTGTTTTTCTTTTTTTGTGACTGGCCTAACAATTGATGGCTGGACCTTTTTCAGGATAAGGAAGGCATCCCTCCTGACCAGCAGAGATTGATTTTTGCTGGCAAGCAATTGGAGGATGGCCGAACTCTTGCTGATTATAATATTCAGAAGGAATCAACACTTCACCTGGTTCTGAGGCTTAGAGGAGGAACTATGATCAAAGTAAAGACTCTCACTGGTAAAGAGATTGAAATTGACATTGAACCTACTGATACCATTGACCGAATCAAGGAACGGGTTGAAGAGAAAGAGGGCATTCCTCCTGTGCAGCAAAGGTAATTATTTTGATCTTATTGTAACTTAACTAGTAAATCAAGCTTTTATAGAATTGCTTATTAAATAAATTACATTGTAAAGCTTTTAGCGTTAATATTATTTTTATTTCCTTGTATTTGAGTTGTCCAAATTCTTGTGAACCAAGAACAGCTATTACTTGTTTGTTATTCTGGTATAGAAACCCAATTGAACATGCAATCCAAATAAACGAACTTAAGAAGGGATTTGTATAAATATATAACCTCAGCTGATACAACGCTTTATTGGTCTATCATTATATCCTTGCTTAATCAGTAACATAAACCCTGTTAACTTGCGGAGTAGAACTAGTTCTTTTTATGGTGTCACCGCTAACAAGTGATGTTTTATGATGAAATTATTCCTGAGACTGACCCCTGTTGCCGGTTGCAGGCTTATTTATGCTGGTAAGCAGCTAGGAGATGACAAAACAGCTCGTGACTACAATATTGAGGGTGGCTCTGTGCTTCATCTTGTGCTTGCCCTGAGGGGTGGTTGTTATTAAACGGTGTTTATATCATTCACAAACTCTAGTTATCTAAGTTATGATTGTCTGTTATGTACGGATAAACACTGAGGATAATCAATGAAATATGTTCAGCTGATTTTGTTGGCATGAAAATTGTTCATTTGCCAAATACCATTTTACTGTGTTTATGATTATTATAGTTTTCGTCTGTTTTAAAGGCATAGTGATCCCTGTGAGTGAATGTTCTAGCAGAAATTAATGCATAAATTCGTGATTCTCTATATCCTGATAAAGTCTTTTAAAGGTTACTGAAAGTTTAACAAGCTGTAATTTTAGTAATGTGAATTCAACCGTCACTGTTGTATAATGATATCCAAGTGTTGTTTGGAAACCAGCCCAGGCCCAGACTGCCTGTCTTCTTTCGGCCATTGGTCTTAATGGGCCTCGAGAGTGAGCTAATATACTAAAGCTATTATTATCAATCAACTCTTGAAATTGAAATTAAAAAAAAAAAAAAAAGTAGTAGAGTCGTATAAAGATTCTGTTCGATATGAAAATTACTATTAGGCAACAGAATTTGAGAGAACTCTATCATCTTATCATCAATCATTTGTGATGATCTTTTTAATTTTTGCATTCAGAGTGTAATTTTCAGTCTACAATAAGAAAGTTTTCAATTAAGACGGTCTTTCTTTTTTCAAAATTGAATTTCACATTTTTGTTAGCTCTACTTGGATGTAATGTGATGATTTCTCCTCAACTCTTGCTTTCCAATCGATTAAAAAAGAAATTTTTGTTCTTATGGAATGGATTAATCCGGTGATTAGGTCATTTTTTAATCTAAAAATATATGCTTATAACAGCATCATCAAAGTCTTTTTTGCATTAGAAATAGATATGGTAGCATGCAACATGCTGAGTAAAGGGTATGTGCAGTGAATACATTTAGCCATGCAACATACATACAAGTAGGCATGCTGATCTTACGTGATTATATGTAATGCTTAGACTCGAGGAAAAACAATAGAATAGAATACTACAGTAGGAGTAATTAGACTAAACCTCTTTTTGTTTCTTGGCATGTCATTGTCATTCCAAAAATCAATATGCAAATAAGAAAAGTGTGCATTTTCGTTTTGAAATTTCTTGATGTAGACATGTCTATTAATTATGTACGAACGTTGTGTGAGGCACAGTCTGCGGAGTTTAGCAAAGTTGATGCTTCAAATGCATTCTTGTCAAACTTGAACTCTTATATATACACAGAAAAATCCAAGCGCCCGTGTACTGAGTTCTTATTATTGAAATTTTGTCAAACAACTCCATTCACACATAAGCTAGTCGTCATGCAGATGTTATATAAAATATTTATATTTTTATTTAAAAACAAAATTACCTTAGACTTGTAGAGTTTGGTAGTCATCAAAAGTCTTGTATGGTTAGTGAGAGCAACTAACCAAGGAGAAAAGATGTCAAAGCTATTAGGTACCAAATGGTAAAAGCCTTATAATGTTAGTTTCCCTAACAAGAGACTAATTATATAATTAATTAATTAATTACATCTTATCCTTCTCAAATTTTTAGACTTATGAGTCTTGAAAGATTGCATGGGACACTCCCTTCACCTTCAAAAATATTTTTATTTTTCTATTCAAAAGGCACTAATTTGGGCGGTTGACCTAATTATATCCTAAGACTATTTTTTTATTTATACACTTATTCTGTCAATATCAATCTTGTAATTAACATTCCACTTGCAATTATATTATTCAACAAAATAATAATAATTCGTATTAATTTTGTATTCTGATTGTCAAAATATGGGAGGGAAAAAAATGACAAATTTAGGTAAAAGGCCATTTTCAGCTATGAATATTATGATTTTTCCAATTAGAATATCGCTTTACTGTTTTGTTCAATACCAAATTATTATTAATATTTACATTTTTATTGAAATTTTGCTCAATCAAACCATCGATCGGTCAACTTATGAGTATTTTATAAATGTGTCGAATTTTATTTTGTGCTCTTAAACTATATTGTAAAATCCAATTAGATTAGGCCATTCAGATTCTCCAATCATTATCAGCTTATTGTCAAATCCCAAACCCAAATATATAATTTCCAAAAACCCTAAAAATTTATTCATTAGCTAAAAATGTAAGGATGGAATATGGTGAATAGCACTCCCTCATAAACTCATTTAAAGAAGAGTTTTGGTCACTTTGAAGATCCCTTTGAACCAAATGAATCGAAAAGAAAAAAGAAAATTTTCTTTAACTGTTCTGTTTTTCAGAACCTAGCATTTATTTATATTATATGTTTCTCCATTTTAGTTTGAGAAAGTTCTTCTGCTCGAACATATTCTTATTCATTTTTCTATTAAAAAAGCAAATCAACACAATTATCTTGCTATTAAAGTTTTTTTCATTTCCGAAATAACACCGTAAGCAATGCAAAAGGATAGCTTTATTCTTGACTCGTTGAATTTCCGAAATAAAGACGGATAAATACATAAATACAGTGGGCTATACAATAATTTTACCATATTACCAACTTTTTCTGTAATTTGGACTGCCGCATTTGTCATATGCTAATCATTATTATTTTTGTACACATTTGTATTGTTATTACGACCTTTTTTCTTTATTAATATTAAAGTTTCAAACAGTCAATGTTTTTACAGTGATATTGTCATTTTTCAACTATTATAAAGGTTTTCTTTTAATTTTTCATTTTTTTATTATTTAAAAAAAATAATAAAAAAATGTAATGACTCTTCTATTACACTAATAATAATAAGAAACAATATTTTTACCAACGACACATTTCAACACTCATTTTCTTTTTCTTTTGAATACGGTTTTTTTTTTTTTTTTTTATATGTTCTTTGAATTGTACGGCGATATCGAATTTTTTTCAAAAATTATTTTTTGGGTTAACTTTAATTCGAGATTTTGCCACGTGTATATAAGATTGGCGAGGCAAAAAATGATGTTAGGGAATGACCAAAGCTGGCATGAATATAATGCAAAAGAGACAAGTCTCTTTACAATTGGTCGTGTACGTGACATAGTTTGAAATTTTACTTAATTTGAATATTTAACATTTGTGTAACTCTTTTTTCCTTGGTCAAATCGAATTTTGAAGAAACGGCTAACAATAATAATATAATATATATATATAATAATTAAAAAAAGATTACGTAATGAAGATGCAAAGTGAGGCTAGATGGACGGCCAAGATTAGGGTCTCATATTGACAAGTATGGTAGCTTGCATATCCAATAAAGTTTTCACTAGAAGTAAATTGAAATCCCAAATATGGATATAATAACTGCAAAAGATAAAAGAATGAACTTACACAACAAAACTACTAGGGAGAGGCATTGTACTGATACAGGACAAATGAAATATTAAATTATTTTTTTAAAATTATAGATATGTAGTAATCCTTTTTGGATTTCCTTCTATTTATTGCTCCATTTAGCATCCTATTTTATGGCATGAACCTTGTGGCTTCACCTTTACCCATCTCTCTTTTCTTTCCAAGATTTTCTATATAAAAGAGACAACCTGTGTATCCAAATCCCAGTGTTTAGAGAGCAAGGAAAGAGAGAGTGATGGGCAAAGGAAGAGCTCCTTGCTGCGATAAGAGTCAAGTTAAGAAAGGTCCATGGAGTCCTGCAGAGGACTTGAGGCTCATCACTTTCATTCAAAAACATGGACATGAAAACTGGAGAGCTCTCCCTAAACTAGCTGGTCAGTCTCTCTCCTTTTCTTGATAATCCTCAATTCTTGATTCTGCATTCTTGAGTTCTTGAATTCTTAATTTTTTTTTTCTTGAACAAGTTAAGATTGCCATGATATTTATTATTTATCAGTTCGATTCTTTATATTATAACCTTTTAAATCAATCATCAAACAGGTTTTTCCATTTCATTTTCATTCTTTCTTTTTATTTTTTCAATCCAACAGTAAGGTTATACGGTTGTCAAGAACTTGCTCTGTTCTTGAAATTACCCCCCTCTTTTTTTTTTTTTTTTTAAATAAGAGAAAGAAAATCTCTTTTTCTTCATATGAATACCATTATAGGTTGAAATTTGAAGCATGATTTTAATTGTTTGCTGACCGTAAAAACATTTATAGAAATAGGACAGCAAATATTAAAATATTTTCTATTCGTTGCTTTTCCATTTCCATAAAGACAAAAAAAAAAAAAAAAATATATGGAAACAAAATTATTATAGTACTCATATCTTTCCATACGAAAAGAAACCTACCATTTATATCTCTATATGTATAGAATAAGCTAACCTTGTCAGAGTGAGCCAACTAATTAAAAATATAGTAACGTATACTTAATTGTAAAAATAAGATTATCTAAAGATATCCACTAACAAATCAAAATGTTGGAATTCCTTGAAAGGAAAAAATATGTCTTATAAAATATATCTTTTTCGAGGAAATAAATGGTAAAATTATTTGATAATAAATTACTTTTATGTGTCAGCTTATTTTCTTCCTGTGAAATGCAATTAAAAGAAAAGTATTTCAGTTTTTTAATAATAATACAAATCTTTGAAATTGAAAGACTTGCCAGTTATAGCCAAAGAGACCAATCTAATGTGCAGTACCATTTTCGCATCAACGCGTAGAAAACAAAGAAAGTGAAAGAAAAGAGAATTAACTAACATTACATGTTATCCAGTTAGACTTGAATGATTACAGGATCAAAAGATAACATTACTGTATAGTATTTTTCTTTAAACAAAAGTTTATTTAATTAATGCTCTTGTACTTTTGTCTTGCAGGGTTGTTAAGATGTGGGAAAAGTTGTCGTTTGAGATGGATTAATTACCTAAGACCTGACGTAAAGAGAGGGAACTTCACCAAAGAGGAAGAGGACACTATCATAAAACTGCACCAAACTTTAGGAAACAAGTAATTCAAATTCTACCCACCAAACTTTTTTTTTCTTTTCAAATTTTTACTACTTTATACATTTAATAATAATAATAATAATATATGATAAACACGTTCCAGGTGGTCAAAAATTGCATCCCATTTGCCTGGTAGAACAGACAATGAAATCAAGAATGTCTGGAATACTCATTTGAAGAAAAAGTTAACACTCAAAGATTCTCACACTGACGAATCAAAAGAATCGTCCGTTACTACTGCTACTTCATCTTCGTCATCTTCTTCTTCCGATAGTATTGCAATGGCTATAGAGCTTGACGATCATCATCAATGGCCCAAGAAGAAGCCTCGTGTCTTGTATGATGATAGCAAAGAAGCTACTAAAGAATTGCCAACTCGTTCCAATAATTCCATGGTCACAAAGACAGTTGATCATCAAATGGGTAATTCGGTTTTCGACTTTTCCTCATCAGGCGCTTGTGCTATTCATAATAATAATGCATTAGAGGAAGTCAACAAACCGGAAATTCAAGAAATATCAACAATGGATATCCCATTTGAGTCTGATTTCGATTTCTGGAATATGTTAGATGGGTTGAATAATAATAATAATAATAATAATAATAATTCATTCCAATCAAGCAGTACTACTGAAGTTGATGATCAGTTGAACAGCCAAAGCTCATCAAGTATTGGAGACGTTGAAAATAGGAAGTGGCTACGTTATTTGGAAAATGAACTTGGCCTTGAAACTAGTAAAGATGGCCACCAAAGCTTATCAGAAGACGGAGCAGTAAACCCATTAGAGAGTTTCCAGTCTGAGATGATGACCATGAAGCCTGAAGTGATCAACTGTGGGATGGGTTATTATCATTTATGGCCTTCTTTATGAAATAACTTTTATTATATTATATAGCTATATCTATATATATACATATATATAAAACCGAGAGTTTTATAGAAAATATTGACTTTTCCAGTTATACCTTTTAATTAATTAGTTGATATTAATCCTAACTTCACCATATAATTAAAGTTTACACCTAAATATCTTTCTTCATATATGATTTCGATGATAAAAATATTAATTCCTTTATAACACCGATTAATATTTTGGAAAAATTTTAATAATTTATATCAATTCAAAATTTGATAATATAAAAACTGGTCGGATCGGATATATAATTTCTTGAAGAAAGATAGGTTAATTACACATGTGAAAGCTAGAATTTAAAATTGTTAATAAAAAAAATATTAGCTAATATTCTTCAAAATCAAGCATTATGAAGTAGTTGGTAGATTTTTCCACTTACCACCATTAAAATCTATAAATGAGGTAAGCTTAAAGTCCTCACAAGTTGGACAATAGAGAGGGGTACACCTTGAAAGTACAAGCAACTTTTTGGAGTAATTGACATGAGAACTAACCATTAGCCATAGGAATTTCACAATCAAGCCAATCAAAAAATATATCTTTTAATCTAAAATAGTTTGATCTAGTGGTTGAAACATGATTAGATCCCATCTCATCCTGATAATAGCAGAATCAAGTTGCAGAATCGACATCTTATGGAGAATTTTTAATTATAATCGTTTTTCGATTCGAATGAGATTAGTCTCTCGTTAAATCCTTAAACGGAAGGTGAGAATATACTCTTAATGACAAAAATAAAAAAGAGTACACCATTCATTCAATGTGAACATGGAATTAGCCGGCTTACAGCCCAAGGAAAATGTATGCAAGTCGATGAATATGTTGGTGGATGTCTTTGTTGCAGTAAATTGACTTGTCAAATATAATATTTGAGGCCTAAAGTGTCGCTTATTGCATTGTCTATAGCGTCACTTCAGGACATCTTCAAAATGGTTTAAACATGTAAAATCAATAATGATGGTTTTCATATGTGTGTGATGGGGTTATCTTCACATAGACACATAAACCCTAAAGTGAAATTATGACAAGTACCTTGTGGTTTCTAATTTTTAGATATGGTTGGTGTTGACTAATGTTTTCATGTTAATGCATATTATATTATATTATATTTTACCGTAAATATAATTAGCCAAATTCAGTGATTTTAGATTTGTTTTTAACACGTTTTTTAAATTGAAAATTCAAAATCTTCACTTAATCAATAAACAATTGAATCAGCTAAAATTATAATTTTTAAAATGTTTAAAATGCTCTAAATAGATTCCATGCGGCAGATTTTGGCAGTCACATAGACATTGTGTCTGACTCAAGTCGGAGCATTTAACACTGACTATATATATAAAAAAACACATCGACACTCCCATGGTGAGCAAACCAAATTACTGATGGAGACATAGTCCAAGTGAGGAGATGACTAAAAAATCAAAATGGGTTGGTAGCGTTGTCCAAATATATACGATTTTTCTTTTTTAAATTTCCATATAGCATGTAATATGTATATAAAAACTTGTTAATTGGACAATTGAATCTCCAATTAATATACAGACGCAGACTCTGAATTGAGGTTTATGTGGAATATGTAAACAAAGCATTGGATGAAATGAAAAAGACAAATAATCCCCACCTAAAAAAAACTCATATCTCAACGAAATGTGTCAATTAATGAATGTATTGGTAACCAAACTGGCAGTATCTTTGTGGTCTTCCTTTTTCATCAATTTCAGTTTGTCACTTTTTCCTACGAAAGTGATATTTTAGGGTTCAGGTGAGCTATCCATTCCTTGACTTAACCAACTTTGATTTGTCTTTTAATTACTATAATGTGAACGCATTTCAAAAGTTTGAACAATTATATTTCTGCTAATTTTTCTATTTTCGCATTAATTTTTTCTGCCCACGTTGTTTGAGAATCCAACCAAAAAATTGAATTTTGTGTTTGTTTCTTAGTTACAGATAGAATATCTGTTTTTAAATATTAATTTTCAGAATGCGTAGGTCACAGCTGCTAGTTCATGCACACCTGGTTAAGCAGAGAACCATTCGTAGTTTTAGGGTTTTCATGCACTGAGAGAAGAGGTTGCCTTTATCTTTTTGGTTTTGGTTTTGGTCCGAAGGGAGCTCTCTTCATTTTTATGTTCAGCTTTCTTATTTTGTAAAGTTTGATTCATAGTTAGATGGTTCACCTTATTAAGAGAATTCCAATCTTTACTTTATGTATGCATACTAAGAGAATTCAAAACGACGACTACATTAGATAAAATGCGTAAGCAGCACAAGCAGAATTCTTTGTAATTTTTTTATTCAAAATCTTATATATATATATATATAAAAGGTGGAGTTGGCTTGGGCTTGACTGAACTACTAGGAACATTGCTCAGCTCCAGTTGCCCGAACTCGAAGCTTCTTTTAAACTTGGCCCAGGTCAGGAGACTCAGAACTCACTTAAGCAGGCCCATAATATGGCCTAACTCTCTGCGTGAGTTTAGCCCAACCCAGCCTTGCGAGTTGAACTCACCGGATTGCGTTGGGTTTATAAATATATAGATAGATTATAGAATTCGAAGTACGCTTGTGTAGAGTATTGATCGCAGAATGGGAAGTGATCGTAAATCGAGGGACGGAGAGGAGAAGAAGAACAAGAAAAACAGGAAAAGAGGCTCCTCTTTGTCTTCCTCCGAAGGTTCTGAATTTGTTTTCTCATCACTGGCTTTCTTTCAATTAGTTTCTTCTGAAAACGTAGGAATGTAAAGGAAATTAGGGCCTGAAATACTGCAATTTGAATCCTACAATTTTATGTGCCTTTTGTTTGATCTGATTATTTTTACAGTTATGCCGTAAAGAAATATGGCATAATTTTTGTATAATAAGCTCAATTCCTCGCTCCTTTTTGTATTTCCTTGGTGTCTCGGTACAGATGAAGCCAAACATAGAAAACGGCATAGAAAAGAGGAGGAAGAAGAAAGTGAAAGGATAAGCAGAAAGAGGGATAAGAAAGAGAAGAGAAAGGAGAAGTCTCACAAGCACCTCTCTGATAAAGGTACAGTTCTGATTTATTTTGCATTAATTTTGAGCACTTTGTTTTTTTAACTCATTAACGCTCAGGATAGGATGATGCTTGAACTTGACATGTTCCATCAATTAAACAAAGTTCATAGCCACATCTGTCAAATCTTATAAAGTTATAATCACGCGTTTGCAAATTGTAAATTCATCCTTCATAATTGCCATCATTACTTGCTAGAATTATTTCGACAGTATCCCATTTGAATTCCTGATGCTAACTTTGGTAGTTGTTGTTTTTTAATCCTGTCTGACAATGGAATTTTTATTTTTCAACTTTTCATTTACCCATTGTCTGGTTTTCCTTTATGGATATATTCTAATCGTTGTTCATTGCTTACCCAATTAGGAATGGGGATTTTTGTGAAATAATTCTATCAAAATGACACACTATTAATTGCCTCAGAAAAGAAGTCAAAGGATAGGCACAGAGGTAAACATCACAAAGGCGATCACCACTTGGTATGTATCTGTAATCCTGAAATGATTTTTAGTTTTTCATGTTGAGAATTTAAACTTACTTTCATTAATTTATACTGCGATATGTGCAATAAATCTCCCAAGTCCTGTCGACACCCCATTTTTTGCCTCCAAAAATGCCCTATATTCCCCTTCCCTTACACGGACATGAGAAAAAAACCTGAGGCTGAAAGGAAATGTCTTTTATTGGTCGTGACTTGTGATGATGTGATTCTCAACTCTAAACAATGTCGTTTATAAATGCTTGCTAATTTAATGTGACATTATCATTGATAACATGGTTATCAATAATCTATTTCTGAAATCATTCTTGTAAAATTGTTTTACTTTCCTTTTATGTCGTTTTACATGGTTGATCCTGTAATCTTATACTACAAATGTTAAATACTTATGTAAAAAAACAGACCAGAGTTTCATTATCTCATATTTTCTTTGATTGATATTATGAAACTGGAACACAACGCATCAATAGAGTCTTTCATTCATGCTGGATACTTCGGGCATCTCTTGCTGATGTATGTAGTGTAATTCCACTTGTTATTTCTAAGTTGCTATAATTTGGTAGGCAGAAGTATTATAACCCTTATCAGATTTCATGAATGGTGCTAGAATGAGTCCCATCGCAAATTGGTATTTTGGAATGATCTATGGAAATTTTATATGCTGAACTAGGCCAAGGGAAGAAAGCCTATTATCAACAGCTTAGGTTGATATTTCGAGACACTAAATACTGTATATTCAGTGGGCTTTAGGATGTACTTATTTTAATTGATTTCAAAAGATGGAATTTTTTTGAACATATGCTTCTATGTAGATGAAAATTTGAGTTCTATACCTCTCTCTTTATGGTTTTGATAATGGCACACTTACAATAAAGCCAAGCAAAGACATCCTAGATGACAAGAAGTAGCCCTAGAAACGACAGAAAGATGGCACTTTTTTCCCTGTATCAGCTCCATATTTGAGGCAGGCCTTGCATTATTAGTTTCACTGCAAAGAATTTGATCTGCATTACTGAGAAGTCCGCAAAAAGCAGGACATTTTATGCACTCAACGTCCAATATAATCAATGGTATTGGGTTACAGAAAACCTGTCTAAACTTGGCTAGTGTACGTTGAGGTTCATGATGGAAGTGATGATATTTCTGCAAGTTGAGTTGATGTGATTTTGGTTGTGAGCATATGTGAATTTATTTGTTTGGTTTAAGTTAGTTTATTGATAATGTTTTTCCCCACAGAACTTGCAAGAGCTGTCCAATGATGATTACTTCTCGAAGAACAATGAGTTTGCAACCTGGCTTAAGGAAGAGAAGAAGGTATTTTTCTCTGATCTTTCAACTGAGACTGCACGTGAAATGTTTTCGGATTTTGTCAAAGACTGGAATGATCAGAAGCTTGACTCCCGATACTATGAGGGTATTTCAAGGGGGCCCCGGTGTGCGCATAACTGGTCATTCAAAAATTAGCAAGAAATAATAGTTCTGGCTTTTTCCCTGCTGTTATGTTTTGCTTTGATTGTCAATGTTAGGGCATAATCTAATTTGGAAAGAATCATGGTGTTTTTTGGATACTTGAATGCTCTAGCAGCCGCATGAGTTGTTTAGATGGTACGCGTATTGGAGGAATGTTGAGAATCGCCTCTGCTTATCCCAATTTCACTGCTTGGACATTTTATGCTCAGTTTGCAGTATCTATCTGCCATCTTTACCAAGAAAAAAAAAAAAATCGCTATTCCCTGAACTTGCAAGATACAAATTGAATAAATATTGTAAAATTTTTAATTTATCCTCCAACAGGAGTTCAGGGCTTTGGTCTAACAGTGATATATGTCAAGTATTATGTGGAGCCACGCGAAATTTAATTATTCATATGAATAGTATATGTTCAAAGAAAAAAAATATTTCAATTAATTTATTAATGAAGAAGTATAAAGAACGAGGCATCTCAAAATTTAAAATTAAGTTATTTTAAAAATCAAACGAGGAAGATCATATCCGCGTACAGAGCCATAGAAACTTCTCACCTGACCCTCAAATTCTCTTAACAAGCATAAAGCTGGCTAAGTACTACAGGGAACTCTATGCTCTCAGGTCCAGATCAATTGTTCTTTCCCGCCAAAACCCTTCAAACCCAAGATCCATCTCTACAATTTCTTCGCCATGCATAGAAATAGAAGAACCCACAAACACATTCACATACGGAAATTATGGGGACATTATTTCCCTTTCAAACCACCCGAACCCCGAAATCTCCTGCTTCTATCAAAAGGGTTTCTCTCAAATTACCAACGATTTCACTGGCAAAGCCTTGCACGCTCTGTGCATCAAGGGCATAGTTAATCTAAGTGTTTTCTGCAATAATACTTTGATAAGTATGTACTCGAAGTTTGGCGAAATTGATCTTGCTCGTTACGTGTTTGATAAAATGAGTGAAAGAAATGAGTCTTCTTGGAATCACATGATTTCTGCATTTCTTAATGCTGGTTTATACTGGGAATCGATTCGGGCATTTAATGAGATGAGGGATTTTGGCATTAAGCCTAACGGCTTTGCAGTTGCTAGTTTGATAACTACATGTGATAGGTCGGGATGTATGCTAAGTGAAGGGAGTCAGGTCCATGATTTGGCTGTGAAATTCGGTCTTCTGTATGATGTCTTTGTTGGTACGTCGCTTTTGCATTTTTATGGGACATATGGATTGGTTTTCAATGCAAGAAAGCTTTTTGAGGAGATGCCTTATAAAAATGTTGTTTCCTGGACTGCTATGATGGTTGCTTATTCGGATTTTGGAGATTCAAGGGAAGTGATGAATACATATTTGCGAATGAGATGTGAAGGGCAGAGTTGCAATGAAAACACATTAGCTACTGTGATTAGTTCTTGTGGTTCACGTGAGGATGAATTCTTGGGTCATCAAGTTCTTGGGCATGTTATAAAGTCTGGATTAGAAACTAATATTTCTGTGGCGAACTCTCTCATATCAATGTTTGGTAATCTAGGTAGAATGCAAGAGGCTTACTACATTTTTTGTGGCATGGGTGAACATGACACAATCTCATGGAACTCGATAATTTCCACATACGTACATAATGGTCTTTGTGAAGAATCTCTAAGATGTTTTTATTGGATGCGCCATGTCCATAAGCAAACAAATTCTACTACATTTTCAACTTTGTTATCGGGCTGTAATTCTGTAGATAATTTAAAATGGGGCAGAGGAGTTCACTCTCTAGTTGTAAAATTTGGATTGGACTCGAACATTTGCATATCCAATACTCTTATAAGTATGTATTCTGGTGCTGGGAAGTCTGAACATGCAGAGTTGGTATTCCAAGGAATGGCTGAGAAGGATTTGATTTCATGGAATTCTATGATTGCCTGTTATGCTCAGGATGGGAAGTGCCTAAATGCCTTGAAATTTTTTGCTGGAATTTTGCATATGAGAAATGGAGCAAACTCTGTGACATTTACGAGTGCATTGGCTGCTTGTTCAGACCCTGACTTCATTACCGAAGGCGAGATCCTTCATAACCTTGTAATTGTGAGTGGGCTACATGAAAACTTGATTGTTGGCAATGCATTAGTTACCATGTATGCAAAGTCTGGTAGGATGGTTGAAGCAAAAAAGGTGTTTCAAGCAATGCCAGTGCGGGATGAAGTGACTTGGAATGCACTTATTGGTGGTCATGCAGAGAATGAAGAACCAGATGAAGCAGTAAAAAACTTCAAATTGATGAGAGAAGGTGGTCTACCTGCAAACTACATTACAATTGCAAATATTCTAGGTGCTTTCTTGACTCTAGATAATCTACTGAAACATGGGATGCCCATCCATGCTTATATAGTTATGACAGGATTGGAATCTGATCCATTCGTACACAATTCACTTATCACGATGTATGCCAAATGTGGTGATCTTAATTCTAGTAACTATATCTTTGATGGATTAACTAATAAGAATGCCGTAGCATGGAATGCCATTATAGCTGCAAATGCTCATCATGGCCAGGTAGAAGAGGCTTTGAATCTTTTTGTAAAAATGAGACGTGCAGGAGTACATTTGGATCATTTTATCATTACCGAATGCCTTACTGCTACTGCTACATTGGCAATGCTGGAGGAAGGCCAACAATTTCAAAGTTTGGCACTCAAACTTGGTTTTCACACCGATTCTTTTGTTGCGAATGCCACCATGGATATGTATGCAAAATGTGGGGAGATGGATGATGTGCTGAGAATAATTCCTGAACCACAAGAGCGGTCACGACTATCGTGGAATATTTTGATATCAACTTTTGCTAGACATGGATGTTTCAAGGAGGCAAATGAAACTCTTAATGAAATGTTGAAGTTGGGAGTGCAACCTGATCATGTTACCTTTGTTTCTCTTCTTTCTGCGTGCAGTCATGGAGGCCTAGTGGACGAGGGTCTAGCATACTATCATTCAATGACAAAAGAGTTTGGTATTCCAGCAGGAATAAAGCATTGTGTATGTGTAGTTGATCTTCTTGGACGATCAGGAAGACTTGCTGAGGCTGAAACTTTCATCAAGGAAATGCCAGTTCCGGCAACCGATCTTGTTTGGCGGAGTTTATTGGCTGCGTGTAAAATCCATGGCAATCTGGAGCTTGGAAGGAAAGCTGCGGAAAATCTCTTCAAATTGGACCCATTAGATGATTCAGCTTATGTTCTTTATTCAAATGTTTGTGCAACCACTGGGAGATGGGAGGATGTAGAGATTCTCAGAAAGAAAATGGGATCAAATAAAATAAAGAAGAAACCTGCATGCAGTTGGGTGAAGTTGAAGAACAAAATAGATTCATTTGGAATGGGCGACAAGTCCCATCCACAAACCAGACAGATATATGAAAAGTTGGAAGAGCTGAAGAAACGGATTAAAGAATCAGGTTATGTACCTGATACAAGCTACGCGTTGCATGATACAGATGAAGAACAAAAGGAGCAGAGTCTTTGGAATCACAGCGAGAGACTTGCCCTTGCATTTGGGTTGATCAATACTCCTGAATCTTCAACTATTAAAATTTTCAAGAACCTTCGTGTTTGTGGTGACTGCCATTCTGTTTACAAGTTTGTTAGTGGACTTCTGGGGCGGAAAATCATATTACGAGATCCATATCGCTTTCACCATTTCAGTGATGGAAGCTGTTCTTGTTCCGATTATTGGTGATTGTTGGTGCCCATTCCTGCACTGGTAAACCTTTTCCTGATTTATAATTATTTCTTCAAGTCCTTAAGATAACCATTCATTTGCTGAGTTTTTATCAAATCCTAATGGAGGTCTAACAACTCTAAATAAAATTGTCAATTGCATAATATTTGCCATTGTTCCTGTTCGAATAATAAAAAATATTTGCATACTATTTTTTTCCGCTTCAAATACATAATTTTGATAAAACATCTACATCTTTTCAATTTCAGCATTTCCACCCAGAGCTATTTGTGCCTAGCAACATTCTGGTCATGGCACCATAAATGGAAGGCTAAGATTAACGGAATTGTTTTTTAGCATGCAAGTTTTCCCGTGGAGTTTTTTAAGTTATAAAGCATGCAAAGAAAGCATTCAAGTGCAGAATTTGAAAAAAAAAAAAAAAAAAAAAATACAAGGGAGGAGAATATCGGCATTTGTTCAAAGGAAGAAATTCAGTACTTAAATGTAAACAACTCCTGTAATGTGGACACCCATTAACAGGAAAGGCAATAATTACTAAAATTGCCCAGTAACACAATAATTCTCTGTTGGCACTAGATCAAACGTTTCACTACAGAACCACCGTCCAACCATATCTATCTTGATGAAAATAAAGTAGAAAGTTCTTCTCAAGCCGCAGCCACAGAAAAACAAGCTACTCCACTTCAGCCAAGTAATCATCAATTTCAGCTGGTGTCAATACCCTGCCATAAGACGAACGCAAACAAATTTATCAACAATGTTAAAAAATCTGTATCACTTTAATTTCCCCTATAGAAGACGAAAAGGCTCGTAGTCCCCATAGGCTTTGGAGAAACTCCCAGCCTATCGAGCTACTCTATCAAATATCTTCCAGTGGAAGGCCAGGTAGTCAAAGAGGAAAAGTTGGTTACTTACCTGAATTTTTTGTCAGCACCAATTATGCCAATCTCAATGTTTTTGCCTGAGATTTGTCCTTCAAACCTAAAAAATGCACGAAAAGAGGTTGCAGAGAGTCATTTAAAAAGATAACAGCAAGAGCTATTCTGCCTTCTCAAGACAGTGTTCTACAACCATGCAAACTGGAAATGCAAAAGATAAAATGCAGTTAAAAGCTAGAAGTTGTTCTCATCAGGCATGCTCTGGAAACATGATGAAATACAATGAATCATTACGATTCTGACTTCCGAGACTTCAGCCAACCCCCTTTTAACAATTTAGAATATAATGCCCAAACTCAACAAGGTCTAGCGCCCAAAATGTTTAAAGTGGATAGCATGTATCTTCTTTCTCCATTCTTTTTATTTTAGAACCAGAATTTCCATATGCTATCGAGACATTTAAGTCATATTTTTCCAGTTTAGTCGATGAATGTCCACTAAACAAATTACAGCAGACTTAATCTGGGCAAATATAAATATTATACTATCAACATAATAAAGGAGTAGACCAATATCTATGGAAAGGGAAAAAATAAGAGGAAAATAGGAAAAATCACCATTCATGAGAGATCATTATTACATACTTAAACAATTTCAAATATACTGGAATAACAAACAAGTTAAAGCACTTACCCTTCTTTTAGTGTTAATATTGCTGTATGGACTGCATCATCAAGCTCCATATCATCTGTATACCTATAAGAAAACAATTAAAGTCATCTCTTGAAAATTGAAAGTACAAAAGTATAAGCTTATGGAAAATTTACTGATTAACTTAATTTTGGGGGCAGAGCATTGTGTGGGAGGATGGGCAGAGGAGAGAAAGGCATTATTAGAGCAATAGACGGCTAAAAAGAACAACTATTCCATTATACAGATATATACTACTCATTGCATCCTGAAATCAGAAAGAGTGGGCTAGAACAACTATTACAAATCGAAAAAACCAATAGCCATTTCTGATGTTACCGCCAATTAAATTAAGCTAACCTCTTCTCAAGAAACGTCTTTGCATTGGAAACATTTTTCCCCATAGCAGAAGCTTTCCAAGAGAAATAAGAACCTGATGGATCCACCTATAGAAAAATATGAAACATAAAAAATATAATGTTACAGTTGTTTGAGGAATAAAGTTCTGCCTTTATGTCGAAAAGATCAGTAAGAGAACAAATTCCATGAGGCTGTTTTTAACACATGGTGTCACAGCTTGACATTGGTCATGCTTTTGTGGTTTTGAGATAAATAATGTTCCACAGTTATGCTTCTCTAGGTAATGCACACTACAGAGACCCAGGTGATTTGGTTCAAATGAAAGAGCAACTACACTCATGGTACACTTGATTTTGTTTCTCTAGGAAAACTACAAAACATTAAGGAGCACAAGCAGTCAAGCACTGGCACAGGAATCTAAGTTCTGGAAATAGGATCAAACGATTATCAAATTATTCAGATAAAGGTAATTTCCACCATGGTCAGATAAAAAAAATCTTTTGCAACTTGAAATTTAATAAAATGACCATCAACCATTGAAAATGTAAAAAAAGATAAATGGAAATACCTGATATAATTGTGGGCCTTTGTCATCAAAACCTGCAACCAATAGTGATACTCCAAAAGGCCTAACACCACTACCAGAATAAACAGAAATATCAGTATTATTTAAAAAAAAATAGTTAAGCAGCAATCTGCATATGAATAAATCTCTTTGATTTCTCAAAAAATAAGCAAGTGGCAAGAGCAAGTTGGAAATTCTTGTTCAGAGCAGCCAGATAAGAAAAAAGCGAACAGGAGCTACATCTTTATTTTTATTTAGAATTGGCATGGAAAATATGAAATAGAGAAGTGATAATTACCCAGACTGTGTGAACTCCTGCATAACAGCAGCAGTCTCCCTTACAAGTTGTGTGACAGGGATTGGTTCCTACGGAATAATGGCATCAGTCCATCACATTATATTTCATGGCCAAGAAATTAAATTAGTATCAAGGATGATTGTTTAAAAGAGCACTAGGATAAATAAAGAGTCACACATGTAGATACAGGGAGGAGCAGGAAGAAGGGAGATTCAATAAAATTACAAGAGGTTAAGTTAAGGACAAGAAATAAAAATTCACTCTCAGATTACACAAATTGTGGATATTATGGTGTGAATTGAAGGAGTACTTTGTATAAGCGGTGATATTGCTCTGCCTGCTTCCTGCTTTTTCGAACCAGAACACGAAAATCAGGACCCATTCCACTGCAAAAATAAATAAAGATTGAGTTAAGGAGAAAACATAAAGTAAAGGGGAAAGGTGGACAGGCATAGGCAAGTGTTTGAGAATAGTCATGAAAATCAGGACCCATTCCACTGCAAAAATGAATAAAGATTGATTTAAGGAGAAAACATAAAGTGAAGGGGAAAGGTGGACAGGCATAGGCAAGTGTTTGAGAATAGTCGTGAAAATGGGTGACTCTGCAAATTCATGTAATTAGATGCCATGAAAATCAGTGACAAATAACCAGTCATTTAAACTGAACCTATCCTAATTTTGTCAGTATCTAAAATCATTAAGATCTTGAAAAAGATTGCCAACCCAAATATGATGGACCTTAACTTAATCCATATATTCCACCAAAATCACAAAAAATGGTTCAGTTGAACCCTAATTCATACTCTTTGCCAAACTAGAAATATAGATGCAGGTTTCCATTCCTACTCAGCAACAACCATATGCTGCACGGTAAGGTAAATTAGTGTTAAACTAGTCAAATGCGTATCAGAAGACAAACCTATAAACAACACCAATGTTTGGCGTTAATATCTGAATCTTTTGAACCTGCCATCAAGATCAGAATTAAAATTTAAAAGAGACAGACGGAGAGAGCTAGAAAGTGGCAATGAAAGAATGAACAGGAAGTTGTTACTGAACGCATGAATGGGGAAAAGAAAATCCCACTCACAGATGATTCATCAACTAAAATAGATGGTAGTTTCTTCTCTGTTGCAATAACAACACCATTAGCAGCTGCAACCACCAGAGAATTATATGTCACTAACAATTACAAAGAGCAGCACTAATAATAAACCATTAGAATTAAATTTGCCTTTGCCTGAATGAGTTAAGTGCCTATAACTGAGAGACCACCTATTAGTTGATTATTTATTAGCATCATTTAATCATATTAGCACGTCAAACTAGAGCTCCCAAATTAGTCATAATAACCAACTACTAACTCCAATGACATTAGGGTTGCAGTCGGCCATATTAGCCAATAAATTATATACACAGAGTCAAGTTAAATGGAAACTGATTAAGGGAATGAAAATGTATCAAAATACCTTTAATTCCCAAAGACGTTTGACCCGATCCAACTGCTGTTAGGGCATGTTCGATCTGAACAAGCTTTCCAGAAGGACTGCAATTTAATGGTAAACAAAATAGGGGAAATCACAAAAATCAGATAAACGAAGTAAAAGCGAGGGAAAAAAAAGGGAAAACACTTAATGAAAGGATTGTAAAGCCATACCTGAAAGTAGTAAGAGAGAAAGAGTATTGACTGTCGCCCATTTTTGTACTAGCGAGGACAAAAAAAACAAAAAAGAAAAATAGTTAGCTATCGAGCAAGCAACAATCTATCAGTTTGGTTACAGAAGATGGAATGGAGAAGAATGATTTAAGGCTTACCTCGAAGATCAAATCTGCGGTTCAACTGGAAGTAGTAAAGCTTTTTAGAGTATTGATGTTTCTTGCAGAGGGAGACAGTATTAAAATGGAAAATAATTTAATCGGAGCGACGTAGTTGAAATAAATGGGTCGAAAGCCCATGAACCCCTGCCTGAACCAAACGCCGTCGTTTAATTTAGACTTAACCATCAAGTTCACTGCTAACGTTCCGAACAGTTGTATTTCATTCTCAAATTACCTTAATAAGTTAGGCACCTTAAACTAATTTGTTTTTTAAAAATCACTCTCTAATTTGTTTTTTAAAAATCACTCTCTAATTTGTTTTTTAAGATGCAATTGCACCCTTGAATTAGTCAATTTAAATTTATTGATCTATTATTTCACCATAAAAGCAAATTACGGAGGGTGTATTAAATTAAAAATCAATTAGATTTTAAAAGATTTTGTGGTATTTAATTTAAAATTTTATAAAATTCATAAAAATCGGATGGTATTCAATTATAATTTTTTAAAAATCTATACAAATTTAATGGTATTAAAAATTTTTTTAAAATCTAATAAGTCTTAATCTAATACACCCATTAGTAGAACGAAAGTTGAACGGCTACTCATAAATTTTAAATCACCTGTATAGATATACGTTTGAATTTTTACTATCTGTTTAAATATCTATCTAGAAATTTGATAAACGCGGGATAACCACCAACAACACTCACCATTGCAAGCATTTCATTGTCGGCAGTAAGTTTTTAAGGAATAAAATAATAATTTTAGGGAAGATACGCATTTTGCTTTTTACTTTTTTTTTTTTCAATTTTTCATTTGATTCAAAAACCTTTTAATTTATTCAATTAGATCTTAAAATTAATTTTGATTAAATATAAAAAAATCACTATAATTCCACAAAATCTATAAAAATAGTTTTACTGATACTATACAACTCCACGTGGACTTTTATTGAAATTTATAAAAATCTCAATAAATTTTTTAATTTCGTCTAACTCAATAATTTTTTTAAATTTTAATTAAAATAAAATTTAATCATTTTTATCTCATTATCTATTGTGGTAAAATAATTATTATATTTATTGTTACTATCATATGATGAGTAACCTAAAATTAATGCCTAACTGATTATTTTACCCTTTAAAACTAATTCACTTCAAATGCGCAATGTGGTATTTCTTATTTATAAATGCACACTTAAATTATTAACACTTTATTTTTCTTTTAAATCAAAGAGTTCGTTTTTTCATGGAATCAATTTCTATACTATTTTAAATAAAACTAGAACCTTAATTTACTTTTAAATTGCAATAAATATATCAATTAGGCAAAAGCTCGCGCGCTAACGCGAATTGTTTTATTACTTTATTATTATATATTATATTAAAATTTTTTTATACATATAAAATAAATATTTATATAAAATATAGATATAAAATTATTATAAATAGATAAAAAAATTAAATAGTCAAATTAAATATGAATAAAGATAATTATTTTAAATAAGCACTAATTTTTAAATTTAAAAAAATATCTTAAATGATCTAATAAAAAATTTTAAAATTAGATATAAATAATTATCAAAAATGAATATTACGATCATTATATGTAATTTTTTAATATTTGAATAATAAAATTTAAATTTAAATGATAAAAATATCAATTATCTATCCTTTTAATTTATTAAATATATTTTTTTATTTTGTAGATGTTATTTTATTAGCTCCCTTTGTAGATTTATCTTTATTATTTTTAACATTCTACCTAGGAAGCAAAACAAATAAAATAAATAAATAAAGAGAAAAAATAATAATAAATAAATAAAATTGATATTTTATTCATAAGCATAAAAACTATACAAATAAATTGAAAAAAAATTTATAACATATATATTGAACATAAAATTAATTGTACTAAGACAAAAAATAAATTATCAAAATAATGAGATTTAATTGATATCAATCATTTTTCTGCTCTTATCCTTGCTATATATCCGTTTTTTTTTGTAAATATTTCCTTCTATATATAAATTATTTTATAAAATTATAAAAAAAAATTAATATTACTGTAGTTGGAGAAAAATATGCAGTATTTATATAGATTGAACTTATCTTTGTTATCTTTTTGCTAATCAAAATCTGAAAAATAATATTAACATATACATGAAAAGAAATAAAATTTATAAAATTGAAACAAAATAATTGAAAGAAATGATAAAAGATAAGAAGAAAATCATTATAAAAAATAATAATTAAAAGAGGTATATATATAGGTATATTAATAAGAAAAAAAATTTAAAAATCTATAAAATTCTAAATTTAAAAATTTAAAAATTTTTAAAATTTTAAATTCAAAATTTTAAAGTTTTAAAATCAATAATTTAAAATTTTAATTATTCAAAATTTTAAATTTTAAATATAAATATAAAAAAAATTTAGAAAAATTATTAAAAATTTAAAAAATTAATAAAAAAAATAAAAAACAATACTTAAATATGAAAATTTTACACCAACTTTTTAAATTTTTTTTTTGCTTCATAATCATATATATATAGATATAGATAAGTTCCGGGTGTAATTTAGAGTAATTTTGCCGGTGTCAAAAGTTTGTAATGAAGTTGATAATTTGTTAATCACTGCTTTGGTAAAAAAGAAGAAGAAAATCTGCGACGACGTTTTGTACTGCTTCGAGCGAAGTCCGGCTTGGATGAATGACGTGGCAGCACGGTAGAGTCGAAACATAATTTTTACAGCAAGATTTTCTTCCTTCTCAACCACGCGCACAAAAACCCTACTAAGCCCTAGCTGTTCGCTTCCCTCTTCACCGCCGTTGGCTAGGTATCTGCTTCGCCACGCGCCATTGCAATATTTCAATACTCGTTCACACCACCTTGAATTGCATCACAGTCACAGCGCTGCCTTCAGGTACGCTTAAATGTCTTAATTGGAAGCTAACCAAAACAAAGCTCCCAGCTAACCAGTTTTGGTTCCATATTGAAAAATACTTTTATCATCTTTATTGGAATTTTGTTCTGGGTGCAATTTGATGCAGTTATTGGTATCCTACATAAAGTACGGTGTGTAGAATATCGGAAACTGGAAAATGGCAGAAGAGAAAGAAGAAGTGAGTACGTTTAAGAAATTGGGGATATGTGAACAATTAGTCGAAGCATGTGACAATTTGGGATGGAAAAACCCTACAAAGATACAGGTTGAAGCAATTCCTCATGCCCTCGAAGGTTTGTTCTCGCGCGTACTCGATTATGAATTTTATACGGAAGTTATTCTTGCTCTTGTGTGTTTGTTTATTTTTGGAAACTGATTTTGTCGACAATATACTTTAACTTTGTAGGGAAAGACTTGATTGGTCTTGCGCAAACGGGTTCTGGTAAAACAGGAGCTTTTGCTCTTCCCATATTGCAATCTCTTCTTGAAGCCTCAGAGAAATCTGTGCAAGCTTTCTTTGCTTGCGTGCTTTCTCCTACAAGGTTTCTTTTCTTCTCATTGTTTAAATTTGGAATTCGAATTCCTATATATGCATATATGTATATACCTATAGGATTATTTATATTATCTTTTAATGTTATTCAAGGGAGTTGGCAATACAGATAGCAGAGCAGTTTGAAGCTTTAGGATCCGGCATTGGCGTGAAATGTGTTGTGGTAGGCTTTTTGTTCTGAAGGGATATATCGTGCATACAACGAATTTCATGATTTATCTGTTTTCATGATTTGATCTTGAAAAATTATGTTTTTCCTTTCACTTCATTTCTAAGTTTTATTGATTAACCAGTTTGTATCTTTTTATTTTTTGGGTTTCTGAATAGCTTGTGGGAGGGGTAGATATAGTGCAACAGGCTATTGCCCTTGGAAAGCGACCACACATTGTTGTAAGTATTTATTTTGCTCTTGTGATACTTTGAACTTTTTGTAAAATTGTAATAGTAAATGGCAATAGTTGGCTGCTCATTTGACTCTTTGTTTAGTCTTTTTAACCCCTTTTAATCACTTCCTGTGGTGTTAAACAACTGATGTGATAAATGTTGTTCAAAAAGGGTTCTTCACTCAGTTTCTTGTTTCTTTGTAGGTTGGGACCCCTGGACGCCTTATGGATCATTTGTCAAACACGAAGGGGTTTTCTCTCCGCACATTGAAATACTTGGTATTGTCTTTTTATAGTTCTGATTTAAATACTGTCGGACCTGTGGATCATTTTGCTGACAGTTTATTTACAGTTCTGATGTTTGTCCTGGATGGAAAATGCTACAAGAAAGATGCCCATGTCACCTGTTATCCTTGACTACAATTTGAATGATTTTGTTAATGTTCCTTGTTTGTGGCCCATGGAGCAGGTCTTAGATGAGGCTGACAGGTTGCTGAATGATGATTTCGAGAAATCCCTTGATGAAATCTTAGCCATTATCCCACGAGAACGGAAAACATATTTATTTTCTGCAACAATGACAAAAAAGGTATGTGGTATATGTTGTGTTTTTTCTTTTGCTATGAACTAGGTCCTCGCAAAAACAAAATGAAGATTTGAAGTTCTTGTGCGTTTAGTGACTTTTCTATTTTTGAGCTATGCAAAGTTCATTGCAGATGGCCTCGATGAGTCATATTTCCCCACCCTAAAAGAGTTTATTTGTTTTGTTGTATTATCATGATTATACTGCTCTTACTGTATACTGTGAATAATTAGTTGTGAAGAGGTTGAAAAGTAGGAGAATAAACCATAGAAGACTAAAAGCTCAATGAAGTTATTCTCTTGTTTTGCAGGTCCGCAAGCTCCAAAGGGCTTGTCTAAGGAATCCAGTGAAGGTATGACAATATCTTTTACATCCATCTTATTCTCTTGGCATACTCATTCACCTTATCGGTAACTCTTGTGAATCCAACTATTTCAGATAGAAGCAGCTTCTAAATATTCTACAGTTGACACATTGAAGCAGCAATTTCGATTTATCCCTTCTAAGCACAAGGTTTGTCCTTTTATATATTTACATGTTTAGTTATTATGTGGATGTTATTAATTAGAAAGTGGGCTAGGTTAATGTGCAAGAATGGTGATTGGTGGTTAAAGTCTCATAAATTGTTACTGGGCTGTTAATGTTACTCACTTATCCTTGGCAATCATTTTTACAAGGGACATGCTCTTAAAACCATAAGCACAGTTGTCTGAGGCTGTTGAAGAAAATGAAATTTTGGAAAAGCATGCATGCAGGGGTTTTCTCAAGTGAGTCTATATGAAGGCTGTCTCTTGAGGCTATACTTTCAGTTAAAGTTGATTGAATGGGGCTTTTGTAAATTAGGCACTAGTTGACAGTCAACAGCAGAGACTGATGTTTGGTTATTAAATTGTATATCTCTTGTAAAAATTGAAACTCATTGAACCAAGGGCTACTTCATTTTATAGTTGTTGGTTTCAACGATTTCTCAAATTCATTTCTCTTTGTTGTGCTTACAGGATTGCTATCTTGTATATATCCTGATTGAGATGTCTGGAAGTACTTCCATGGTTTTCACTCGAACATGTGATTCAACTATTTTTTTGGCCTCAGTCCTTCGAAATCTTGGTCTAAGGGCCATCCCAATCAATGGTCAGATGACTCAGGTATTTGACTAATTTAAGCTTAAGCATTTTCTGATGTATATACTGGACACCTTTTTTTTTTTTTTTTTCTCATTTGTGGAATATTTGCAACAGGCAAAGAGATTGGGAGCCTTAAATAAGTTCAAAGCTGGAGAGTGCAATATTCTCATAGCCACTGATGTGGCAAGTAGAGGACTTGATATTCCAGCTGTGGATATGGTTATAAATTATGATATCCCTTCAAATTCAAAGGTTAGCTTTGCCATTTTTGTGGTGTGTTTTTGTAGTTCTTGAGCAGGACACGATTACTTGTCAGAAAAAAATTTAAAAAATTGCCTGCCCTGGGTCGTGGTTTCTTTCTCTCATAGCTTTTAAATGATTGATCATGGACTGTTCTTTGGCTGCAAGGTGCAGATGGCATAGGAAGTCGTTTAATTGTATGATTACTATTAATTATGAGTTTTTTTACATGTAATTTAATGTATTATGGCTGCTTGGCCATGATTATGCCTAATGGGTTGTTTTCGGAGTCTATTATTCCATGCTGGCAAATTGCAAAAAAACTTCAGGTCTTTTTGGGCGATTTATCCTATTGTAAATATTATTGGTATTTTTGGTGATGAACAATAAAAGCAGTGTTGTGGGATATTTTCAGCTCAATTTAATTAATTAAGTTTTTGTCTCTGATTTTGAGTGGGTTGTAGGATTATATTCATCGAGTTGGAAGAACTGCTCGTGCAGGACGTTCTGGGATTGCAATATCACTTGTGAGTCAATATGAAGTGGAGTGGTATATACATATAGAGCAACTTATTGGTAAGATTGATGTGCCATCTTGTTTGTTGGAGACCCCTTTATTGTTATTATTTTTTTCCAATTTTTTTAAGGAATGCAAAGAGGATGGCTGTGGTTAATAGTAAGCGGTTTACTATGTTCAGGTAAAAAGTTAGTTGAGTTTCCTGCTCAAGAAGAGGAAGTCTTGCTTTTAATGGAGCGCGTCATGGAAGCCAAAAGAATTGCTAATTCGGTATATTCTGGTTTCTATTATTAATGATAATAAAGACCGTGTGAATGCTTACTGTTTGAGTTGTTGAGAAAACAATATTATTTAATTTTGTTAAAATTTGTTTTTTAAGGTGAATTTCACATATTTTAGTCCTACAAGCGGTTAGAATTGTTCTTTCAACTTCTAAAATGGTGTTTTTCTATAAATACAGTTTTAACATCACTTGCAGAACTGGAATCTATTATATCCAATATTTGTTGGACGGTTTGTGTTCATTTTGCAAGTATTGCTGGTTCCCTCGTTGAATCTGGATTTATAACACTTGGATGCCAAGCCTTGATCATAACTGCAGTGACATTGTTTTCGGTTAACCTGACCCATCTATTTAACTTGCACCTCTGCAGACACGAAAAGAAACTGGTGGCAGGAAGAGGAAGGGCAGAGAAGATGGTGAGGATGAAATTGAAAAGTACCTACGCGTCAAGGATAAGAAGTTTAACAGGTTGAAGAAGAGATGAGATTGACAACATTCTGATACAGTTTTTGTGCTTCGTTATAGCACACTGTAGCATCCAAAATGAACGTTTCTCTGAGTTTTGTTGATATTTGGAGGAAGACTGGGGTCTGTTTCTTCCGTCAACTTCGTGGTCCATGGAATTCTGAGCCAATCCTAAAATGGCCAATTCATTTTTTGTTTTATTTTTGAGAAGAAACTTTTCACGTTTGAATGGTCCAAAATTAGGAATATGAATTTTGAAAATGGTTGCTTATATATGTTCATTCTTTGTACATCAATGGCTATTGTCACTTATTTTTATTTTTCCCTTATGAAAAAAAAAAAAAAATTATATCGTTGTTTGTTTGTGTACTATTAATTTGTTACTAGATTTGGGAGGTTACAAACTCCATATAAATAAATACTGCCTATTATTTTTTTTTTTAAAATATTTCAAAATGTTTATAAAATTTTTAAATTTGTATACGTAAATAATTATTTTTATGATATTTTTTTAATGTTTTAATAAATTAAGAATAAAAAAAAGAGAAAAATAATTTTTATTGATTAATTAATATACATGTTTTGTTAAATTATATGTATTTATAGAAAATAAAATGAGACGGAAGGAAGGTGTGTTTGTAGAAAATAATTTTATATACATGGTTTATTTTTCTTAATGTATCCAAAAAAAATTCTGCTAAAAAATGTTTTTCAAATAATCCATTTTCTATTAAATTTTTTAATTACAAAAATTTTGTAATTTAAAGATTTAACATTATTTTTTCAATTAGAAAAATATTTTTTATGGAGTCACGGGCGGCCGCCATCTAATCAACATCCTCAAATTAAAATAGCGCGCGAAAGAATTTATTGTCTCTAATTTGAAAGGAAGAAAGAGTTCGACAGATGAGAAGTGTTCTTGCGAACAATGCACATTCCCACTTTATTCAAACAACAATTCGGTTCGTTAGCCAACCGAGCAAGATCACTGGAAATTGGAAATATCGGTCTCACCCCATCAACTCATTTGGAATCCTCTGTGTTTATGAAAATCTTGCAACTCTGCATCGAAACAAAAGCCTTAAAACACGGTTGTTTGGTTCACAGCCTTATAATAAGACATGGATTGCATTCAAGCCTCCACACAAGCACCAAATTGATTATCTTCTATTCGAAACTTGGCGATACAAATAATGCTCGCAGGGTGTTTGATAGAATGTCTGAAAGAAATGTGGTGACATGGACAGCTCAAATTTCTGGATATACACAAAATGGATATTATCAAGATGCATTGTCAGTCTTTAGAGAAATGGGTCGAGCAGGAGTTAGAGCCAATCAGTTCACTTATGGAAGCGTTTTGAGGGCTTGTACAGGTTTGAGGTGTGTGGAGAGAGGGATGCAAATACAAGGATGCATACAGAAAAGTAGGTTTCTTGGCAATGTTTTTGTGCAAAGTGCATTAATTGATATGCACTCCAAGTGTGGAAACATGGAGGATGCTTGCTATTTATTTGAAATGATGTCTGAGAGGGATGTTGTTTCCTGGAATGCAATGATTGGTGGATATGCTGTTCAGGGTTTTTCTGATGATTCGTTTCGAATGTTTGATTCAATGATGGGAGAAGGTATGATCATTTACCTTTTGGGCGTGTACTTTTTTTTTTCTAAAAAAAAATTGAGAAGAATATTTTGATACCTTGAATCTGTTGTACCATATTATTGAGATGGTTTTCTCTGCCATTGCCACCTGTTTTTAATTACTTGCATCCGTGGTAGGTGTTGCAGCATAAATTTAAAATGGCTAAATTGCCAAGCAGTTTTTGTTTATAACAAACTCAAAGATTACTTCCGGGAGAAATTAAGAAATCACTTACACAAGTTAAAGGGAAGAGAGAGGCTGTCTAGAGCTAATAAATTTTATGAACTGGAAAAGTATATTTTGCTAAAGGAGTGAAAAACAGTTTCTCAGAGAAAAAAAAATAATAATAATCGAAAGCTCAGTGATTATTCTTCTGGATACTACACTCTTGGTAAGTAATTTATGGCGTGTCAATATCCTCTTAGTCTATCTCTATCTTGCTTTCTTTTTTTTTCCTCTTCATCTGTATGAATATTGTCCCTCCGAATAATGCATGTAGAATTCTCTCTTGCAATCATGCTGCATGCTTTGTTTTATTTTAATTTTTTTCACATGGTTTTTATATTGAGATTTCTCTGGTCTTTTTGTAATACTAAAATTTAAATAGGTATGATCCCTGATTGTTTCACAATTGGAAGTGTTTTAAAGGCATGCAGTAGGGTTAATGACCTCATTAAAGTCTGCCAAATACATGGAATTATCATTCGACAAGGATTTGGATCTCACATTGATTTGAATGGGTCACTAATTGATGCATATGCAAAATGCAAAAGCATAAAAAGTGCACAGGATTTATACAAGAGCATGCTAAAGAAAGATATAATATCTTTTACGGCTCTAATGACTGGTTATGCACATGACAGTAGCTACAGCGGGGAGGCCTTGGAACTCTTAAGAGAAATTCAGCTGATACACATGGAGATAGATGATGTTACTTTCTGCACTATGCTTAATATATGTGCTGATGCAACATTTCTGGACATGGGAAGACAAATACATGCTCTTGCTTTAAAATATAAACCCAATTATGATGTTGCCATGGGCAATGCTTTGGTTGATATGTATGCAAAATCGGGAGAAATTGAAGATGCTACCCGAGCTTTTTATGAGATAAAGGAGAAAAATGTGATTTCATGGACTTCATTGATTACTGGATATGGAAAGCATGGATATGGACATGAAGCAATTGCTTTATACAAGAAGATGGAATGTGAAAGTTTAAAACCAAATGATATTACATTCTTGTCTCTTCTTTTCGCTTGCAGTCATTCAGGAATGACTCATGAGGGTTGGGAATGCTTTAATAATATGATTAACAAATATGATATCCTACCACGGACTGAGCATTTTTCTTGTCTCGTTGATCTTTTTGCACGTGGGGGGAAGTTGGAAGCAGCTTATAATATGATATGCAAAATGAATATTAAGCCTAATGCCTCATTGTGGGGTGCCATTCTGGGGGCATGCAGCGTCTATGGCAATATTTCTCTTGGAGAAGTGGCAGCTACTCATCTTTTTAACATTGATCCTGAAAATCCAGCGAATTATGTTGTTTTATCAAGCATGTATTCTGCAGCTGGTGCATGGGACAATGCTTGCAAGATGAGAAACTTAATGAAAGAGAGAAGTTTGACAAAGATTCCTGGATATAGCCTTGTACAATCTACAAAGAAGAACAAGGCACTTTTACAGCCAAGTTGAAAAACAACAAGATCTGCCACATATTTTTTTGATAGATTAGAAATTGTGTGTCAAACACTTTCATCTTGATTGGACGAAAATGATGGGAGAAATTTCTTATCTCAATAATTGAGGTAAACTAGACCTCCTGGTTCACATTCAAATGCTTCTGGACTTCAGGTCAGGTATGTGGTCCTTTGAATTTGTGCTGCCATGTTTGGTTGTATTAAGTTGAAAATGAGTTAATGACTTTTTTTCAGGCATCTTCCATTTGTCCCCAGTGCAGCTGCAGACCAGAGCAGGAAGTACTTATCACCTTCGCGACGAAGTGGTTCATCCATGCAAATTTTTCATATGAAGTGACTGGGTGCAGAAGTTGTGTGCTTTTTCAAAAAAGCAAAGGAAGAGGAAAATGATCTGATAAGTGATAACAGTTGAAGAGTTGAGTAAAATACTCTGCTAATGGAGTGATGTTATGAAGCTTAAGACAACTAGATGGATTCATAAAATTTGAACACTCAGAACTAATGACCTGAAGAACAAGACCAGCAAGTGAATTGCAGTTTGTTGCTTTTGAGATTTGTTTTGAGTTTGCTAGTTTTAACTTTTAAGGTCAGAGGCATTGCAGTTTACCACCCTTTTCATGGATTGTGAAGCAAGTCCAGCAATAAAATTCCAACTCTTTTCATTATTGCATTTGTTCGGACCTCTTTGATCAATTGCTCATTCAATTTGATCTTTGCCATTAATGCATTATTTTGAGTGTAGATGACTAAACAATATTTTTATTGTGCAATACTAAAATATCGGTAGCAACAAACAGATGACCTACCGCTCAGAAGAAGAAAATTAGGAAAATGCTTCTTCCAGGCACCCTTTTTTTTTCCTGGAACTAACAGGTGTTCCAAAGAAATAAAATTTGATTTACAATAAAGAAATTTCAATTATCAAATTTATAAATTTAATAAATTTCACGTAAAAACTAATTTAATTAGCACGCCAATTTTTTTTTTAAAAACTAACTCTTTTTTTTTTAAAAACTAACTCTTTTTTTTTTAATTCAAATTAATGTTGTGGTTAAATCGGATGAGAAAACCCACAAAAATACAGAAAAAAATTATTAAATTTGTCGGCTCGGCTTCGACTAAAAAACGATTATCTCGCAGGCCAAAGAGGCTGAAAGCTTTCAAATCCCTTAGCTCAGCTGCTCTGGTCTCTCTCTCTCTCTGCATCTCCCGCCCTAAGTCTCTTCAGGTCTCTGTTTCTCTACACACTGCTTTGTTTAATGGCAATCTTCATTTGCAACAGTAAGTCGTAATTTAGTTGAACTCAGACATCTGTGCAGCCTTTATATTGAAGTAAATGATTCTTTTGTTGTTTTTCTTTGTTGGGGCCGAATTGTCCTGGTGGAAATTGCACTGAAAGAATTGAGCTAAAATCCATTCCGAGTATTATTATCTGCCATATTTCTTTTAGTTCCAATCAAATTCCATCTCGATCCGTTATAAGTTTCAGTATAAAATCAATTCTTGAGAGCATTGTCACAATCCCAAGACCTGCCATCGATTCAGTCGATAATCTGTAAGATTGACATGAAACCTAACCTCAATTCCTTAATCAATTTCTGTTCCTTGTTCATTACCTCTCAAAGATTTTTCTGTCTGCACAGAAGGCCAAATACGAAGTCTCTATTTTTCTTCATTTCCACCACGACCACCAGTTATTCGACAATAGGCCTAAACCAAGTTGAAAATGTTTTAGAGGAAAGAGAAGAGAGACCCGAGGAGTCTGTAGAAGTTCTAAGGAAATGGGGTTGCAGTGAAAATGATTTATCAAAGATATTAACACGCCGCCCTTCTCTGCTCAAATCTGATCCTACCCACCTTAAATCCAAACTAAGTTTACTTCAGGACTTGGGTATCACCTCAGAAGACCTTGTCAAGATCATCAATTGTCGCCCACGCTTCCTTAGTTGTCGTATCAATCGTTTCTTTGAAGAGCGTCTGGAGTATTTTATGACATTGTTTGGTTCAAGGGAAGTGCTACTTAAGGCCATTATTAGGAATCCTTCGCTTTTGACATATGATTTCCACAATTGTATTAAACCTGCAATTGCACTATATGAAGGAATGGGTGTTAGTAAAAAGGATTTGATTCCTATGCTATTGTCTAGGCCGACTTTGATTCCGAGAACTACATTTGATGATGAGAAGATGGAGTACATACAGAAAGCTGGGATTCCCAAGAACTCCAAGATGTATAAATATATAGTTACTCTAGTTGGCGTATCAAGGATTGAGACCATCCGTAAAAAGGTGGCAAACTTTGAAAAGTATGGGCTTTCAGATGAAGAGATTTGGAGTCTTTTTGGGCGTTCTCCATATTTGTTGACACTATCAGTTGATAAAGTTCAAAGGAATATGACTTTCATTGTGGGCACGGTGAAGCTCCCAGCAAAAGTGGTCATTGAGTACCCATATTTACTGTTATGTAATTTGGAGATCGTGCTGAAACCTAGGTGGTTTCTTGCAGGGAAGGTACAAGATTTGAAGCTCTGTCCACAAATCAAAGGGCCTTTGATGCTAAGGGCACTAAGGATGAAAGAAAGGCGATTCTTGAAGGTATTCGTTTGTTGCCACCCAAAGGATGTTGCTGAAGAGTTGATGGAGTTCTATAAAATGGCAAAAGGTGTTAAGCGATTGGCTGAAGCCTCAAAGAAAAATTTGCGTCAAGGATTTCCTTTCTGATGACTGGTGCCTGCCAGATTGCATTCTAGACTATCTGATTGATCTTCTCAACGTTAGATTTTCTCATGTTTGCTTGAACCTGCAAGGTTTCGCACACAGCTGCATTGGATTTTTTTATCAATTCTGTTTTCTGAGGTTCATATTTGTACTATCTGTTCCTCTTTCACATTCACATATATACACACAAACTATGTGCATTTCTGCAAGGCTCCAGATTTTGTTGAGTGCATCTGCGCTTATAATTTCCTGTTCTTTTGAGCAATTGAGTTTAATCCCTTTTAACAAGCAAGAGGGAAAATAGAGTTTGAATCTGCAGTTTCAGGGTGATCACAAGTTCTACCTGTCTATTCCAACTTAAAATAGAGAACACAAATATATAAATACATACTAATATTTTAAAAATGAATAATTAATTTCTTCAAAAAACCTTTGAATACTGCTTAAACATCAAATTAGTTGCTAAAATCACCCAATTTGCACTACACTTTTGAATATAGAACACCCACACCACACACTTCTTAATTTTTAAATAATTAAAAAAAAAAACCATTTATCTCTGTCACCATGAATTCACAATTTACTCTCATTTCCATCTCTATTCATCTTCATGCCATGGAAAATATGGAGGAAATTCAAAATCGACAATAAAATCCTCTGAATCAAAGAATTATTGTTAGGCCCATTTAGCCCAATGAAATTTATTGATGATTTGGGCTAGAAAGTGATTTTCCTTCGATTTTAATAGCCCGTCAAATCCTGAACATAAATTTGTCATTTTACAAATTTATTTAATAATATGTTTTTTAATGTGAATTTTATATTAAACACCCAAACCAACCGTAGAAATCTCCAAACGTATCGAAGGTAAAAGGTGCTCTCACAACATTTATCACTAGCAGCACTAAGCTGCAGTTGATATTGTCACTGTGCATTAGCTCAGAAAGTTTATTGTTTTCGTTTTTGGCTTCATTAATCATTCTCTTTTTCTGAATTCGACACACCAAATAGAATTGCATCTGTTTTCTATGGTCTACAAGTAGATGGCATCGGCCGTTTTCACCAGGACTCTATTGGGCCACCGATTCGTGCACTCCTCTCGGTCTCTCTCACAAAAAACCCAGCTCTTCTCTTCTCTCTTTGATGTGAGTGCCACAGTACTCAATTTTAAAGTCTAATATATATCTGGGTTTATCTAAAGCATTCGATTCGTTATTGAAATTCCTCCCTTTTTGTATTCTGTTTTCGGCTTGAACATGTTACTTTGGATTTTACTTGTTTTTGGGTATTGAATTTTTTTTCCCTCTGGTTACGAACAAGCTTATATTTCTTGGTTGAATTTTAGCTGTAGAAAGTTCATTGCTTTGACTTTATGTACTTCCATTTTTTTTCCCTAATTAAGTGATCAACTATTGTGCTTCTTGGATATCGATACAAGTATTTTCTTTTACTTCTCGTTGGGGCGATAACTGGATATGATCTGGATTTTCTTGTGTGCCAAGGATTTTGCATTATCAGTTATGTTGTTTGGTTAGGTTTTATAAACTTTGCTGCATTTTGATTTCTGAAAGTTAAAAAGTGAAATTGATATAGTTTATGTTGTTTTTGAAAATACTTCAACTTCTTGGCTTAATTCTTTTCTATTTTGTACTCTACAGCATGCTTGGTACAAGTAATTAACTTGTTAATAATATCATTTTGATATTGGTCATTTTTTAAGCATTCCTTATGACCTTGTTATATGTATTTATGTTATTTTCAGAAGAGACCATTTCACGTACAAGCTGACCGTCTTTATACATCACATAAGACGTCTGGTTGGGTTCCTCGAGTTATGGCTTCCTCTGTGGTCGGTACAAAAGCTAATTTTTCTACACAATCTTTATCTACGAATGAACCTGTCGTATCTGTTGATTGGCTCCATGCTAATCTTAGGGAACCTGATATGAAGGTATCTGCTATTGCTTGAATATCCCATTTTCGTTTTTTGGCTATCTGCAAAAGCATGCATAGATGTAAAACGGAGGCTCCAATATCTAATAAGTAGGTGCTAGTAACGTTCTCCTTAAAATTGCAAGTGGCTTTTTCACTGTGGAGTAGCTGAATAGATGCATGTTCCTTCGTACCTTTTCTTATCTTCCCAGTTAGTTCTGTATTCCTGCTAGCATTTCAGAAAAAAAAGTTGCAAACAGTCAGCTATATTCCCTCTTTTAGTTTCCAAGTTTGATTCATAAACTGAAATACACATCTGAATTCCGTGAGCATTGTTAGTGCCTAAATTTAAAGATTTTTGCATTCGGTGAATGGCACTCTGCCTCACACTGAGTTCACTTTTTTGGATCTGTTGGCCAACTGGTCATAAACATGCCTATTTTTGGAAAATTACGACTTTGGGATCCACTGTATTTTTTGATCTAGCATCTGTTAACCCTATCGTTGATTTTATGGAAGTCTAATTTAACTAATGCACTTTGGTTGCTCCTAGTTACATCCTGTACAAATATGTAACTCTGTACTTTTGTCATATTCAGGTGTTGGATGCATCCTGGTACATGCCCGATGAACAAAGAAATCCATTTCAAGAGTATCAGGTCCCAACTACAATTTTATTTCGAATTGATTTGTCTTGGTTGGTTTGCAGACATTCTATATAGGCTCGTGTAATTATTTATGATTTGAATTTAGCTATTTTTGATCTTATAAAGATTATATCTGTTCCTTTAATTCTTTAAATTTATGTTTTAACATTAAATCTACTTCAAATTTAATCCTGATTCTCTCTGCTCATATCTTATGCACTTAGCAGGTTGCTCACATTCCTGGTGCTGTTTTCTTTGATGTAGACGGGATAGCAGATCGAGCTACAAATGTAAGATTGTCTCTGATATCGTTCATTATAATGAATGATGTATTTGTTTTCTGTGAAAGTGATTATATGGAATAATATCCACAATGCTTCATAGTTATATTTATTTGTCATCTCTTTCTCCACTTCTTTTGGTTCATTGATCTAATTTGATACCTCTCACTCCCTACATCCTTATAGAAAATGGGAAGACTAACCAGATCACACTTGATTGCTTATTGACATCATATATTAATAATTATCATAAGCATTTTAAATACCTTGAAAGAAAAAAAGCTCATGGTAATTCACTGTTTTATGTAGGACTAGTTAGAATTTCTGGCTGGGTCCACTCTTATGATAATGCTGTATAGATTATTGGTTCTTTGCATTTAATCTCTAAATGTGATGATGAATTTGTATCAGTTGCCACACATGTTACCCTCAGAGGAAGCTTTTGCAGCTGCTGTTTCTGCTCTTGGAATTGAGAATAAAGATGGATTGGTTGTCTATGATGGGAAGGGTATTTTTAGTGCAGCTCGTGTCTGGTGGTGAGTAGACATATTTCAGATTTTTGTGATTCTATTCAAAATTGGTATGTTATGTTAATCATCTTATATTTTTCCTTTGTTCTTTCATCAAATGAGAAGGATGTTCCGAGTCTTTGGGCACGATAAAGTTTGGGTGTTGGATGGAGGCTTACCTAGATGGCGTGCATCAGGATATGATGTTGAATCCAGTGCTTCTGGTGATACCATCTTGAAAGCTAGTGCTGCCAGTGAGGCAATAGAGAAAGTATATCAGGGCCAGACAGTAAGTCCTTCAATTATATCATATACTTTCAAAATTTCAAATTAACATATTAAGTTTTAATTCAATGATTCCCATGGTTGTAAACAAAAAAGATTTCAGTTGGAGCAAAACTGCTCTTAATTAGTCTTCTTTTGGATGCAAAAGTTGGAAGGCTTTTAGTAATCTTATTGGTCTGTATAGGGTTACAAAGTTATGCCTCAATGCAACAAACTTGGAAGCATGAGCTTTTCTGTGACCTTTACTTTTAATCAAACGACGATTATGTTTTGGTGGTTGGAGTTGGCGTGCCTGATTGTACTTATATCCTTTTATTGCCGTATAGCAGTTTAGAGCAGCCAGCTAGACTGGCCACTACAATGTGGCTTTCAGAATAATTCGAGGAAGCATATGCTGATTCCTAGGCAGCAACATTTTCAGTTGTCTTTATTCTATTGGTTGATTAGTTTACAGATGTTATCTTTTCATAAAAAACAAATTTAAAAACAATCCAAAGAAGCTACTTCTTGGATCTCTATTTGCATGTGCAGATGAAACACATTATTTATTTCTATGATTCACAGAGGGTCAAGTTAGTGTAACCTTTACCTCTTTGCTAGGGTATTGAGGTGTGAGTTGAGGGCCTATTTGCGTGCAAGGCTTTGCCTAGAATGGGTGATGTTACCTCATGACCTGGCTGGAATAAAAATTTGTTCTGCACTATTATGTTCTTGTCAGATTTGGATCTCATAATATCCCTATTGCAGGTTGGACCAATCACATTCCAGACAAAATTTCAGCCACATCTTGTTTGGACTCTTGAGCAGGTTTGTTTCAGCACTTACTATTTAAATAGCATGTTTCTAATTCCAATCCAATTATATGTGTTCCATATGCTGACTCTGGGATGACTTCCAGGTTAAGAAAAACATTGAGGACAAGACGCACCAACATATCGATGCCCGTTCAAAGGCCAGGTCTTATTTATAATTTGTATAACATGCTTTCTAGTTGTAATAATATTTGCTTTCCACGATGAATATGTTTTACCATCTAAAAACTATGTGCTTTTTAGTCTTATTAAAACTGAGTACCTGCTCGCATTAGGGCTACAGTTGGTTTGTTTGAAATTTTAGAGAAAATAAGAGACTTTAATATTTTATTATTGGAAATCATAATAATCATAATTATGATTAGCTGTCAACTTAGAGTAAGCTTTACTATGCATACTCAAGATGATGTTCGATGGCACGTGTTACATGTGGACAATGATATAATAAGCGGGACTTATTTGTAAGTATAAATTATGGAGGTTTAGAGTCCAGGAATTTTATTATTAGGCATGATTTGGACTTAATACAAGCTAAGTGTATATTTGAATTGAGGTACTTCAGTATCCATGAAATCATCAAATGTCAGTAACAAACCTAGTTATTATTCCATGAGTTTGAACAATTTCACTTGTTTTGCAGTATTATCATTTTTGGAATAAGAAAAGTTTATAGAATCCCTACCTCATCAAATTGAGGGTTTTCATGAAAATGCACTTAGGAAATGGATCTTTAAGACCTTCATTTTGATGGATTTACTGGATGAGGGGTTTTGGAAATGCCTGTTGAGTTGAATGGAAAAACTTATTGGATGGTTGATGAATTATCAATATGCACAAGAGATGTATGAGACAAACAATAATGCTGAGGTGAACAAATATAGACAAAAAATAGAATTCAATATAACTTATTTTTAATAAAAAATGAAAATTGTACACATTTTCCAAAATGTAGATGAAACACTTACCTTGTTTGGTATTAGCTGGAAAGGTAGTATGCCCAAGTAAACACATGAAGTATGTAATCTACAGCAATATGATGGATGTTTTCTCTTCTTGCAGGTTTGATGGAGCTGCACCAGAACCTCGAAAGGGAATAAAAAGTGGTCATGTACCTGGGAGCAAGTGCATTCCTTTTCCCCAAGTAAGAGAACTGACCTTATACAAGCTTTAAATTTTGAGTACTTGTGAGTGACTATTGAGTATTGTATTTTATGATGTCCTTACGAGCTTCCTCTTTTCATTTTCCCTTCTTCGTTAATACAATTGTTGTTTCTTCGCAGATGTTGGATGCTTCACAGACACTCTTACCAGCAGATGAGCTTAAGAAACGGTTTGATCAAGAAGGTGAGTAGCATTATCTTCTCTCTTTTCATTTCCTCTTTTCATCACAGTTTTCTCACTTGAATTGTGTAAACAAAGCACCTGCTCTTTTTATAGGACAATATGGTAGTTTGACAACCTTTATATGACAGTTTAGTGACCTAACGTTATTTCTTTCTACAGGCATCTCCTTGGAAAGTTCTATTGTTACTTCCTGTGGGACTGGTGTAACTGCTTGCATTCTTGCTCTGGTATTTATTCCTGTTCTTACCATGCTCTATTAATACATAACAGCTTTTGGGCTTGATTTGACTCGCCATCTCTAGTTTTATGAACGTGTATATGCTTGCACATGAACAAAAATAAATGAATTACTGATGAATGATAATTTCTCTTTCTTGTCAAACTGGATAAGCAAAACTAAATGGAATAATGAACAGAACCATCAATTGTTTCTGAAAAAATTGTTCCACCAATTGACTGGAGGAATATAAATATTAGACTACTTGAATCTTGTTATGTTCTACTGCAAAAGAGGATATTTTGATGCCTGTGTTTTTCAGGGTCTGCATCGACTTGGGAAGCAAGATGTTGCAGTCTATGATGGATCGTGGACTGAATGGGGTGCACATCCTGACGCACCTGTTGACACTTCGTAAATCTGGAAGCTTGGCAGGAATTCGCTGCTTTAGGATTACCTTATTCAATTCTCTGGTTGTGGAAAAAGAGGTCCATTCTCTGATTATGTCAGAAGAGATTGTATCTAAAACAATTGAACAATAAGAGTGCCAGTGTTTTTCTGCTTTCAGTTTAATGTGGGATGGAAATTTTTTACCTGCACAATTCGTATCTGAAAACATTGGCGTCAAAATTATTATTCGACATTAATACAGTCGTCCGATGTTGCCAAGCTAAAAGGAAGCTAACTAAAATTAATGTCAGTCGATGTTCAAAGTTAAAGCATATACAAGGATTCTTACAATGCAATGCTTCGAAAATTAGACAGTGATAAATAAAACTACTTGTCGTTGATCAACAGAGCGAGCTCTGATATGGAGGGATCAGAATTGACGTCCTGATTATATGTCAAAATTAGAGCAATCTCGTTGGGAACCAAGCACTTCTCCTGCATGTATAGCTTCTCTTGAATTGAGGCAGATCCAAGAATTCGCAGTTCTTTTATGTCCTTTGCTTCCAGCTGCCCATTTTTCAATTAGTTAGTTTTTAAAGCTCAAACGTAATCTTAAATAAAAAGAAAAAGGAAAAATTACCTGCGATGAGCCAATTAAGAATTGAAGGACGGCAACTTGAGCCTGCATGTACTTGACATACTTATAAGCAGCTTGAAGCATCTCAGCTGTGTTCATCTTACTTCCACCTGGAATCAATCTCCCTAGCTCTTGAGTCTTGTCTGTGATCTTCCTCCTCCTTTCTCTTGCTGCTATGCTCTGCGCTGACACACTCCTCACCTCCATATTCATCTTCTTTCCTCCATTATTATCATTGCCATTAACTTGAACAGAAGTTGGCAGTGGCGTAAAGTAGTCAGAATAGGAGTAGCAGCAGAAATCTTCAGTATTATTGCATTTCTGACGCTTAGAGTTTGGATATGCCAAATTGAAATCTTCAGGTGCATTTAGGAAATGAACAGAGTCATAAAATGGATCAATAAACGTATTAAGCAGGAAATCAAAATTATTATCAGTATAATCAAGAAATTGATCTCTTGTTAGTGATGAGATTTGGTGTTGGTTGAAAGCAAGTTCGGTGTCTGAGTATGAACTACTGAAGCCGCTGCTCATCGTTGCTTTATACCTGAAAAAGATTCAAGAACAAGTACACACAAGCATAGTGAAAGAGGAAAAATAAAAAGAACTAACTAAAATAACTTAAAATGCAAAACTGAGTAAACTAAAAATACCTGAGAAGATGAATGTCCAAGAATTGCATGCAAACAACCATATATGATGCATATGATTCTGGGTCTTTTCTTGAAGTGTAGTAGACAACAAGACCTTTTGCAACTACACCGAAACTATATAAACTGATGGATAAAACTTGCCTACATCTGACCCACACAAAAAAAAGGCTGTTTTAAAAAATTATTACTATTCTATCCATATTTTTCGCTGTAAACAGTGATGAATTTTCATCGTTTGAGTAAAAAACTGTTTTTCATTAATTTGGTGCATGGATCAAGAGGTGTAGTAGATAAGTCATTTCCATGAAATGACTGTATCCAATGACTATCAGAGAGAGAAAGGGTGCGAGAATACGTGGGCTGAGATGAATGCGGGAAAATGGAGTTTAGAGCGGTTAATTAAGTTCGTGGAGGTTTTCCTTTTCAGTGTCGCACAAAACCTTTATTTTAATTCTTTGGCGGCTGATGAAATTAAACATTTTTCGCTTTTTAGAGGCCTGATTGGGCCTAAAAAAACCCAATTCGGAGGCCCATATTTTTCTAATTAGAACTGAAGATGACGACAGAAACGTTTCGTTTATTCTGAAATGTGATTAAGGTGTGAAATCAGGCGAGGCGTGGTTGGCTTGGGTTAGGTTAGGTAGTGCAAAACGTCAGCAATTTACTGTAGGTGTTACTAATTTGGCGGGTTTGAAAGTTGTGAAGTAGTTAAAGATTTGAATCTGAAGGGTTCTCTGTTTGCCAGCAAATTTTTTACCCAAATATAGCATACAAAACAGAGCAGCAAAAACAGGGGAAATGAGAGGCAACCAATCTTCCTCCCTATTGTCTCCAGTCAAGTTCAAAGCAGACTGCCGTTTTTATCTCGCTCTTTCCCTCTACTTCTTCTCCAGAATCCTCACTTCTTTTCCCAGACCTGTTATCTTCTTTTCTGTTTCTATTATTATTCATTATGTCCGCTCAAATGGAACAAGACACTGCTCAACTTCAACAAGAGGCTGTCACTGAAAAAGCTATCGAAACAGAGACTGTCCAGGTTGAAGAAAAGAAAGACGAAGATGAGGATAAAATGAAGGAGATTGCTGTTGTTGAAGAAAGAAAGATTGATGATAATGATAAAGAAGAGATTTCCACTTCCCCCAGTGGAATCCAGAAGAGTTCTTCTTTCAAAGAAGAGAGCGAAAGCGATTTGTTATCTGATTTGAAAGAGCACGAAAAGAAAGCATTGTTGGATCTCAGGTCCAAACTTGAAGAAGCGATTCTTCAGAATACGATGTTTGAAGAGAAGAAAGAGCAAGAAAAGGAAAAAAGTGGGGAAGATAAAGATCATAAAGAGAAATTGAAGGCAAAAAACAAGAAAGAAGAGGATTCTGAAACAGAAGCAACCGCTGCATCAACTGAAGAAACTGCCGTAGAAATATCCGCAGAGCAAGCAAATGGAGATATCATTGATCAAAATAATGTAGAAAAAGCAGAGCCTGACCAAAACGTAGACAGAGATATTGCAATTTGGGGAGTACCATTATTGCCTAGCAAAGGAGATAATAGAACTGACGTTCTGCTTTTGAAATTCTTAAGGGCTAGAGAGTTCAAAGCTAATGATGCTTTTGAGATGTTGAAAAATTCCCTTAAATGGAGAAAGGAAAACAAGATAGATTCAATCTTGGAAGAGGATCTTGAGGCTGATCTTGAATCTATGGCCTATATTGCAGGAAATGATCGAGATGGACATCCAATATGTTACAATATATTTGCAGTTCTTGGGAATGATGATTTATATGGTAAGGCATTTGAAGAGAAGCGGGTGAAATTTATGAGGAGTAGGATTCAACTGATGGAGAAGACTATTCAAAAGCTGGATTTCAATCCTGGTGGTGTATCTGGAACATTGCAAATCAATGATCTCAAGAACACTCCTTTACCTACCAAGAAAGAACTCCGGATCGCTACAAAGAAAGCTGTTGATCTTCTTCAGGACAATTACCCTGAATTTGTTTCAAAAAATGTGAGCGAAATTTCTTCTTTAATCTTTTTCTTTTGATTTTTCTCCAAAATCTCCCATTTCATCTCGGTTTGCCTGTTTGTTTGTTTGTTGTAGATCTTTATCAATGTTCCTTTCTGGTATTACGCATATTTTGCTCTCTTTTCACCTTCTCTGTCTCAAAGAGCCAAGAACAAACTCATCTATGCTCGAACAGCAAAAGTTACAGATACCTTGCTCAAGTAAGAACAAATTAAATTCACTATCTTGAATTATTAAACTATTACAGTTAATGATGATTACTTATAACGAGTCTAATTTCAGGTACATTAGTGCATCGGAAATTCCAGTCCAGTATGGTGGGCTTAAACGCGAAAAAGATACCGAATTCTCAGTTGAAGATGATGTAAAAGAGGCAATTGTAAAGGCAGGATCAGAAGAAACTATTGAGATTGAAGCACAAGAGGTAAACAAATACCTTTTTTTCTGTGCAACTACAAAAAAAGAAAAAAAGAAAAAGTAGTGGACAAACCATAATTTAAATAATGTTCTGAACAGGTAGGAAGCACTTTAATCTGGGATGTGACAGTATCTGGTTGGGAAGTGAATTACAAGGAAGAATTTGTGCCAACTGATGAGGGTTCGTACACCATAATTGTTCAGAAAGGAAGGAGGATAGCTTATCAGGAAGGACCAATTCGCAATACTTTTACCAACAAAGAACCTGGAAAGATTGTCATTACAATTGAGAACGGAGCATTCAAGAAGAAAAAGATTCTCTATCGATACAAGATCAAGAATTCAGGAGCAGAAGCATAAGCATAAGCATCATCTTCATCTTCTTGAGGATCTTAGAAGTATACATTTTTTTTTTCTAATATTTTTGTTTGAGAGATAGAGGGGATATTAATATTGATTCAGTCAGTTTAGGCAAATAATAGACAGAGAAATGGGTATGTTTGTTCTTTTGTCAGGTTTGAATTGAAAGCCTGTCTTTTTGCTTTTTGATATATTGCTTCTTTTGAATTTCTATGGTATAGTGTAGTCATTTTTAAAAGAACCGTACTTCTTCCCTTTACAAGGGTTATTCTATTTTTCTTCCGAGTCTAATACATAAAGATATATATAACTCGACAATACAGCACGTTTGAATTGAAAACAAAAAAATTCCTGTGATATTGCCATCAGTATTTCTCTAGTTTTTCTATAAGTATATTTTTAATGCTCACATTGCATATTAAGTGATCGCGTGGCCTAATGGATAAGGCGCTCGCCTCCGGAGCGGGAGATTGTGGGTTCGAGTCCCATCGCGATCGATTTATTTTTTTCCTTTTTTTAATCAATTTTTTCTGTCTTTTTTGGCAACTTATTACCATTTTGTGTGTTCCAGCTATTTATATTGGAAAATTTTGTCTTGTACCATTTCAATTAGACTTCAATCATTCATTTATTGATTCCTGAGATAACCCCAATAGCAGTAATAAATCACTCTACTCACTTTCTCAATTAACCAAAAATACAATTGACATTTGTAACTTGCAAGTCGTTCATACAGTTGGAATGCAAATCAAGAGGAGGGGAAGAAAGGGAGAAAAAGGCAAAACCATACCAAAGACAAAAGCTCCCATTTGACAAAAACTATTCCCTATCATTAACATCACTGTGATTTCACCTCTTGAATAAGAATACTGAAACTGGTGCTAAAGGCCGGTTTAACATTTGAAACTTGCAACAAATCCAATCATCAACTGATAACCCAGAAGCAAAAGTTTCAACTGTCTCCAATTCTTCCCTGGATGGTACAAACAAAAGATAAATCTTCAACATACCAGTTAAGGTCTTGTAATGATAATGATAAAAGCAATAAAAAGATACAAATGCAAAAATCTCTCAAAAGAACACTAAACCCATCCATTTGATAACAATGCATTACAAATAGAAGGTCTTCTAGTACATTAAAGGTGAATTGTCTCACACTATATACAAAAATAATAACTTGATGCATAAAGAACAAATTTCTAAATAAACTAATAATCTCTAATTTGAATTGGGTCAAGCAAGCTAGCTAAAAACAGCCATGTAGTATATGAACTAGCATTCTAACAGTGAAGAGCTAAAACCAATAACAACAGTCCAGCAGAGCAAAAAACTTACCTTCCACCAGGGTGTCCTACATAAACAACTAAACTGATGAGCCCTCCAGGCACTAAGATCCTCTTTGCAGCCTCTAATGCCAACAGGGTTGTTCCTGGAACTGTTGTTAAAGCTTTGTCACCTCCTGGAAGGTAGCCCAAGTTGAATGCAACAAGCCTACAGAACCCATCACGACTATACTTAACCACGTGAAGAAGGCATATCAAAGAAAAATATGAACAGACAGAATTTCATCCAATAGTCTTAGAATCTTAGTAATGCCTATCATATCCATTTCTGACGAGTACAAAATATAACAAAAGCAAAAACGAAGCCAAGTTCAAGGAGTACCTTACAGGGCTATTTTCTGGAATAATTTCTTCCATTCTACTGTGACAGATGGAAAAGAGCTTGACAAGTTCTTTCTGGAGGAAACTTGAGTTTCATCAAGTTAATCAAAAGAAAACTCTCTGCTGCCTCAAAAACCCAAAATTGACAGCTAGGTAGCTATTAACTGTAACGAAACATCATGTCAAACAACTACAGACTAGAATTACCTCCTTAGGCGTAACATTTTCATCCAGAAAAGAAGAAGTGCTCTCTAAAGCATCTCTCTGGATATCCATTCCATAAACACGACCACTGCCTGATTCATCAGCCACCATTTTAAGCATGGCTAAGGTGTCATAGCCATTGCCACAAGTAGCATCTATTACTGTGTCCCCTTTCTGGACGACATGCTTCCATACTCTGAATTAGAGAAGATAATGACTTTAACATAATTCAACTCAAAAAAGGTGCAAATTTTGGTACTTCCAAATTAGGAGAAAAGAAGAAGTACCTACAAATGGGCTGCTTCCGTTGCCTTTTTTTTGCCCAAAACATAACTCACTAAATCATCCTCCAACACTGCAATTAAGCCACCACGCATTAGAATCCGGAAACTTTTTTTGAAAATAAATTGAACGGGAAGATTCTATCAGATACAAATTATATGCGGATGGAGTAACAGAAAGACGCACCTGAAAGGGGAGATTCAATTGAAGATGTAGAAACAGGTGTAGGAGTAGCAGAAAATTTTCGATTTTGGTGAATATCAGAAATGGGTTTTGGGGAAGAAGGGAGATTCGATAAGAAAAAAAGGGTAGAAATTCGAGTTGGAAGAGGTTTGATTGCTTTGCCTAAAGAATCAATCGATAGCGTTGTGGGGATTTTTCTCAAGGAAATTGCTTGTGGGAACCATCTCAGCCCTAACATCTTCCTCTGTGTAAATCTGAGAGGAGCCGGGGCGTGGTGGCTTGGCTGTACTTTAAGACGTTGAAAGACCGCGTGAACGACAAGCTGTTGGAAACCACACTAGGGCATTGTGTCGTTTTATCAAATTGGTGCATAAACTTGATTTAAAGATTAAAGCCAGAGACTTCAATTAACAGAGAAATTTTTTCCTTTCGTGTTTTTCATTTTCCAGGCAATATAGTCACCTGTACACATTATTCCACAAACGATACAGAATATTAAAAATAAGCGAGTCTCCATCTTCTGCTCAACACTAAAGGATCCACTGTACACAAAAAACTTACGACAAACCCGTAAGCCACTGAACTCCAAACCAGCATATCCACTTGGCGTCCACTTGTATCATCTCCAACTCCGTTTTTTGCGTTTTCTTTATCACCACCATCTGCATCACAGCTATCATTGAGTGGAAGTCCACAAAGCTGATCGCCCATGAAACAAGATGCAGTTAAACCGTCCATCTGAGTGCTTGAAGGAATTTTGCCTATTAACTTGTTGTGCAACAATTTAAGATGACTCAGGAAACTCAAGTTGGCTATACTTAGAGGAATTTTTCCTGAGAGCTGGTTCTGTGACAAATCCAAGGATTCTAGAAATTGCATAGTACCAATGTCTTCAGGAATTCTTCCTGTCGAGAAGTTACCTGACAAATTTAATGACTGGAGCCGTATGAGACTTGTTATTTCACTGGGGATCTCTCCTGATAAATTGTTTCTGGAAATATCAATGATTTTTACCAACTTAAGAGTAGTGTTGTATCTTACTATTCGCCCCTTTATTCTGAGCACTGCGTGCTCCATAAAAGTTCCCCAACTAATACCATATGGCACGTATGACCCTTCTGAGTTACTGGGTGGTCTGACCGTGGCAATAAAATTACCAACACAAGATGGGTTTGGTTTGATCCAGAGAAACCATTATGAGCCAAATCCAGGGTTTGCAAATTAGTTAAACCACAAAGTTGATAAGGAATGGGGCCATGAAATTTGTTTGAATAGATATTCAAAAACATTAAATTGGAGAGTCTTGTGCCAATCCATGTAGGTGGCTTTCCAGCAAATTGATTTTTACTGAAATCGATTGTCACCAACTTTGTACAATTTTTCCGGAGGTGCAACGACTCGAGCCAATTCAAATCCCCCAGTGCGGTCGGTATGCTTCCAGTAAAGTTCTCGTTGTTCAACTCTATAGCAACTAAATGTTGCCACTTCATCGAGCAGTTTGGTATCTTTCCGGACAAAAAGTTGTCCGTAAGATTTAAAAGTTGCATAATCTTGGACTCATTCATTTGAAAGCATAAGAAATGAGATAAGGATCCAGATAATAAATTATCAGACAAATCTAGTGCAAGGACATTAGAGGAGACACCAGTTAAGCGACTTTTGAAATTGTTTGAATTGAAGTCAATCATGCCTATACTGGCAATACTTGAGAAACAGAGTATTCGTCTTCTCCCTGTATTTACATCAAAACTTCTTCTGTGAAAAGACAAAAGATATCTCAATTTTGACCAACCCTCAAATCTGGAATCTCCCCATAAATTTGGTTCTTAGACAGATTTAAAAAGAGAAATTGTGAAGACAAGTTCCAAAACCAATTAGGGAAAATATCTGCAATTCCTGAATTAGATATATCTATAAAAGCCAAATCTTTCTGGGAACGAAGCCAGGGTGGAAATTCTGGCCCCGAACGCCAAGGCCTGAATTTGAAAGGGAGGAATCCAATTTGGACTGACTTGCAGTTTAACCGAGTTTTGATGAGCTTGTAAAACTACTATTTTTGTGAAATTAGTAAAATGATTTTCAGAAATAGCACCTTCCATCAAATTATTGGAAAAGTCCAGGATTCTCGAAGATTGAAATTTCCCTAAAGAGTCTAAAATGGTAACTGAAACTAAATCACGAGGAAATAATAGCTTGCGCAGATTTCTGAATATGCAAAAATCAATAGAGGCAGAAGCTTAAGAAGAACCAACAAGTTGTGTTTGTTCTAAATTCAAAGGCTCTAAAACATCCGAAACACGTGCAGACAGAAAGTGGAACATATCTGTTATGTCTTGATTCAGTTTAATGAACGATAAATCAAGTGACCTCAGTCTGCAAAGGTTTCCTATGGATCTCAGTGTGTCGCTATCCACTTCAAAATCGTTGCCAGCTAGTTCTACAAGGTTTGGTAGAACTCAGATTTCTCATACCAGTTGAGGAGATTTCTCCTCTCGTGTCATTATGGCTAAGTTTAAGGGAATGGAGATTTTTAAGACTGTACAACCAATTGGGTATTGAAGAATTGAAATAGTTTTGAGATAAACTGAGATTTGCAAGAAAAGTTAAATTCTGTAAACCAGCAGGGATAGGACCTTGGAAATAATTCTCACTCAGATCAATGGAAACTAGATTACGAAGAGAAGAAACCCATTCCCGAATAAAAGAGTTGTTGAAATAATTAGAGGAAAGATCAAGGACAGCGAGCGATGAAAAATTACATGTGATAATGGAGGAATGTGAACTAGTTGAGTGGATGACAGGTGTAACTCTTTCAGAAAGGAAAGTGTGTTTATGACCTGAAGGCAATCAAAGGCATCAACGAGGTTTATATAATTCAGGTCAAGATACTCAAGCGAAGAAAGACCAGAAATCCATTGCATGTTGTTGATGTAAAGTCTATCATATGTATAATATGGCGCTCGGTTACCTCCAAGACACAAATAACGCAAGCTTGTGAGATTTCCAAGTTGAAAAGGAACCAGTCCAACAAAATTAGCCATGGCTAAATTAAGATGTCTTAAACTCTTGATAGAACCGATGAATCTAGGAATTTGAACTCCTCCAAAATCATTGCAACTTAGGTCCAAGTAAATCAAATGCTTCAGCTCCAGCAAGGAATTATTACCTCTCAACATGGACGCCCAAAAAGCGTCATGAACACCAGCGATCCCACGGAAAGAATCAAGCTTTTCGGTGCATGGATTGGCAAGGTGGAGCTCAGTGACATTGTCGAAAACAATTCCAAGCCAATTGCAACAATCGGCATCATCACCGCTCCAAGAACTCAGACGATTTGAATCGTCCAAGATATGTTGACTGAACCTCAACAGAGCACGTCTCTCATTTTCAAGGCAAACCTTACAGACGGTGATTTTAATGACTGCTACGGTAAACAATCCCAGAAAGAGATTTAGGAGAGAACAGCTCGTGAAACCTCTCATCATCACACTCGCTGGATGCTGCGTTCTTTATAGAACTGTGATAGTTAACGAATAAATTATGTTCCTTAAAATATTGGGAAAAGAATTATCCAGTCATTTGAGCCGGACATACGTAGTGAAGTTATTGAGCTTGGTGTGCTTCCAGTGAAGTTATTACTACTCAACTTTAGAGGAAACAGCCTTTGCCATTTCATCCAACAATTTGGTACCTCTTCAGATAAGAAATTGTCGCCGAGATTGAGAAATTGCGTAACCTTTGACTCGTTCATTTCAGAGCACAGGAATAAATTAGAGGAAGACGACCTCAGAACTTGTTTGAACTCAAATCAATAGAAGAAGAAGAAGCCCATTCCTTTGAAGTTTGAGTAAATGAACACCACATGCATGCATTAAATTTTTCCATGCAATACAACAAATATTTTGTGAATAATAGCAACGGACAAACTTATAAGGAAATGTGACTATTTTACATAAAAATTTGGAAATGATTGGCTGAGACATAATTATAAAATATTGTGAGTCTTGCAATGAAGAAGGATATAAAATATTTGGATTGATGAACCAAATTAATGTCAAATTGGACAGCCCCACATTATTACAAATCCCTCCAACAAAGGAGTCTTCACTTTTCAAAGTGAAATAAATAAATAATTATAGAGAAACGAATAAGATTTGGCAAAAAAAAAAAAAAAAAAAAAAGTGGTTTTTCTTTCAGAAAAGAAAAACAAACAATAAATTTTTTTTATTTTGTTAAGTCAGATTGGGCGGTGACTCTGTCGTATCTTTATAATACCTTTCGACATGCTAAAATGCCCTCAACTGGATGCCGTTTCTTGCGTTCTAATAAATTGGTAACATCTCGTGCCATTCCCACGTGGGAAAGATCATATATTTGGTTTAGTTCGTAAATAAAAACCCAATAAATATGTAATTTATTTTTTTTAATATGATATTATCGTTCGTATATTTACCATTAAGACATGTCTTGATATTTAATTATTCAAATTCATAATATTTGTTTTATAATTTCTTATTAAAATTAATAATTCAATGATTACAAGAATTAAAATGAGACTTAAAAGTTGAATTAGAGGAAGCAGAAGCTTTCAACAAATGCTACCAAATATCAACTAAAATATATGAATATGTCAATCCAATTGTCACATTGAGAGAGTGATGGGAACTGACCTTATTAATTAAAGTTATTTTCCAATTTTTTAAACACTTGATTAAATTATATGGTTGGAAGATTTTTTATTTGAAGGTCAAATCAATATTCGTGTATATCCATAGGATCAGAAACTCTCATGTTCTCCAATTCGATTCTTTCGTTCCAAGGCTTTTATTTTTCGGATATTTTGTAATTAAAATTTAATAAAAAATAAAATTGTTATCAGGGCATTATCAAAGTGTTTAACCGTCCAAAAAGGAAAGAGGAAGAGATTTGCTTGCAACGCGGCATTTTCTGATTTGCTTCTGAGCAATGAAACGTAAAATGTTTAAATATTACAACATTCAAATAGAATTTTCGTGTTATAATTTTTACAGAAATATATTTATTTTAAAATAGTAACATTAATATCATACTACGTTGTTGTAGCATTAGTTGATGTGAGATAGCGGGAAACCAAACCATACCGTATCTAGATAATTAGGACACCGGCAAAAACCCTTCGATTTTTTATTTTTTAGAATATTATTATTTTGCAAAAAAAAATATATATATATATATATATTTTTTGGAACTTTTTTTTAACATTAATAAATATACAAAATACAATTTCATCTATGAAATTTTAAATTTTTGAGAGAAAAAGAAGTTGGATTGTAAACATAATTATGATTAATTAATTAATTAGTTAATGAAACCGCAAGGCTTGTTATACCGCATCAGATCTGGCCAGCTGAAAATTGCGTTTAAAAAACAATATTTTTAGTCAAACATCGAAGCCTTAGTGGCATTTAAGTAAATAAGCTAAACTCACAGGGACAATCTAGTAACTCAAAGCAGTTTCCCTTAGCGCTTGACCACTAGCAGAAGAATTTATTAGCGGAGATGTCAGAAAATGGAGACGATTCATTTTTATTGTCGGAAAATACTTTCAAATTTGCATCAAACAAGTTCAGAGAAGAAGGATGAATTAATAATGAAAAAGATAAAAAGTTAGAGAAAATGAGAGGAAGTTAGTGAAAGTGAGAGAGAGTGAGGGGGGGAAATGGAGAGGTGGATTTATACAGTAATTGCTTCCGGTCTTCAAGGCAATCCTTCTTGAACCAAAAACCATACTAGCTTCAAATAGGTGGGATTTTTCTTTGTTTCAGGTATATATTTATCATGAATTGACTTTTATTTTGATTTCTTTCATGTTTTCCCGAGTTCGTACTGTGATTAGCAGTTGATCTGTGAGAAATGTTGTGTTTATCTGATAAGGCTTTCTGTTTTAGCAGTTTACGGTTTGCTATGGTTCTAGTAAGTTAATCAAGTATTTGCGCTTGCATATTTAACTTTATTGCGTATTTTTTGATTGATTTTTGAAGCATGGGAGTGATTCTGTTGCTAGAAAACAACTAGGGAGTTTTTTTCTTCTGTTAATCTGTGATTCTAATTTTAGAGGTTATAATTTGGCTATTCTCGATCTCTATCTCCAGCTTTTTATGCCACTCTAGAATAAGCAGGTGTAGTGTTTCTTGATTCTGTATGAGGAGTGAGGACCGCAGGTATTTGAAACTGCTTCGCTGGATCAGTATCAGGGGTTCTATTTTACTTTTAGTTTGTGGCCGCACTTGCTTTTGCTGTATCCGTCTTTTTTGCAAACTACTCAATTTGATGAAATGGTAGCTCCTGCTTAAAAAATATGAATATGAGATTCATTGGTAAATGATAAGCAGAGCAATCTGCTTGCCTCCATAGCAGGAAATAGGTTCCATAAACTAATTGATGGGGTTTGATTCCTTTAAGTGTGCCTCTATTTGTCCCTCTGAGCCACAAATTGATCAATCTGTGCAAAACTGTCTTGTGACATTACTCAGATTTTAATAATATACATTCATTTACCATTTTCTTTACTTGCATGTTAGAGATAAATGAAAATGCACATTAACTGTCCAAAATATATAATTCGTTATCCATCTAGCTGTGGAATCATGGTGGTCCAGGACCATATTTAGCAACTTCGCTTTTCTAAATGATCCATCATTTATCTCTCTCTATTTGTGCAAACATTCATCTGGATATTTGTTATGCTTGCAGCAGATTATACTTTACAGATTCTTGACTTTTTTTGAGTTCTGATTGCTGGCACATCTTATCATATTTAGGCTTGCTGATGATACTACTGAAGATATCTTCAAGTGTAACTGAACCTGGAAAGTGACAGGAGCTTGTTCCTTTTCAGTATTTTAGGCAAATTCGTCTTTTTCTGCATCTCACTATGGTTACTGACCTTGCCTGTGGGCAAAGTTTGTAACTTGTTACATATTTGATGGGCTGTTCATGTGCATGTTTCATGTATTTTTCATGGCATTGGGGTTAATCCCAATCAAGTCAATATAAATGGAGAGGAACCTGAACAATATTGGAATGGACAAACCAGACATGCATAAACAACTGCAACATGGTTCCAGGGAACCTGGACATGAGGGATTCCCCCCTGCATCTCAAGTATTTATGCGAGACCCTACAAGCAGCAGAAATACTAATATGAGAGTTCCTGACCTAAATGTACCAGAAGTTAAGCCTGTGCTTAATTATTCCATACAGACAGGTGAGGAGTTCGCTCTTGAGTTTATGCGTGATCGAGTTAATCATAAGATTCCTCTCATCCCAAATACTCTTGGTGATCCCAATTATGCAACGGGTTATATGGAACTAAAAGGGATTTTAGGAATCAGTCATACTGGGTCTGAAAGTGGGTCTATAGTAGAGAAAGGTCCAAAAGAATTTGAAAGGACAAACTCGTCGTTGCATGAGGAGAGAAGCAACTATGGATCAGTTCAGTCAGTACCACGAACTTCATCCGGTTATGGAAGTCGAGGACCTGTACTTGGTTATACCTCCTCAGGAACCTCTGATAGTTTGTCCGGAAGGATGAAAGTTCTTTGCAGCTTTGGTGGTAAAATCCTACCCCGTCCTAGCGATGGAAAGCTCAGGTATGTTGGAGGTCAAACACGCATTATACGCATAAGTAGGGACATTTCGTGGCGGGAACTGAAGCAGAAAACCTTAGCAATTTATGATCAGGTTCATGTGATAAAATATCAGCTACCTGGAGAGGATCTTGATGCCTTGGTTTCTGTTTCAAGTGATGAGGATCTGCTGAATATGATGGAGGAATGGAATGAAGTTGAAGATAGAGAAGGATCACAGAAGCTCAGGATATTTTTATTCTCCATGAGTGATTTAGATGAAGCACACTTTGGCCTGGACAGTGTGGAGGGTGATTCTGAAGTTCAGTATGTGGTTGCTGTTAATGGTATGGACTTTGGATCCAGAAGGAACTCGACCTTGCATGGTTTGGCAAGTTCTTCGGGAAATAATTTAGATGAGTTAGATAGAATAAATACTGACAGGGAGATTGCTAGAGTGGCAACTGTCTCTGTTGGAGTCAGCACTTTGCCATTGACTGCTCAACCAATTCTTCAAAGTTCCTATAGTGCCTATGAAACTCATCCACAGGTTTGTCTTGGCCAGGTGATAGATCATGGACAAAATCAGCACTTACTGCCACATAATCACAACAGGTCTTCTGATTACTTCCCTGTTGCAGAAACTTCTCATTCAATCCCTGGACATAAAAATCAACAGGGAGGTTTGAATGAAGGACAGACAAGTACTAGCTTTCAGGTGCATAATTCTCAGACACTAATAAAGGAGGAGAAGGCAAAAGCTGATGGTTTAGTTCAGCAAGACATTGACCCCGGAAAAACTCGTCCCATTGAAAATGTTTACCCTGTTCCGATTGATGAAGCACAGCGGGATCTTCATTCTCTGCCCTCAAAAAATGAGGGAAATTGCCAAGAATCTGTAAAGGTCTCTTCTTCGGTTGATGCTGTGAATCCAGTTCAGGTTCCTAATTCTTGTGAAGACGATCAATGTTCCAAAGCTGATGATATGTTTGATCTAGGCAATGCTGATTCAGTGTCCAATCTGATTGACTTGAACTACCCTGAGCCATCAGTGCCTCCTCAGAGAGTTTATTATTCGGAACGAATACCACGGGACCAAGCAGAGTTTCTGAATAGGTTATCGAAGTCTGATGACTCTCTCGGTTCTCAGTTTCTTAGTTCAATAGCAGAATCTGTTGAAAAGTTGCATCAAAGTAATTTGGCTCCCCAAATGGAGCATTCCGTGTCAACTTCAAAACCACCTTATGCAGATACTCAAACCATCAATGATGGACTTGCCCAACTTCAGAAGTACAAGGAGTTTGCTGATGCAGTTTCGCAGATGAATAAAAATCTCCCTGATTCCGAAGATGTAGATAGCGGGTTAAAGCAGGCAAGTCAAAGTAACTTAGATGGTAAAGATTATGTTGACCAAGATGATGTTCTTAAGGCCAACCGTGACACGGGTAATAATAGAAAAGCCCTGGCTGAGGAAACGGGAGAAGTTGGATCTGGACATTTTGCTGTGCACCAAGTAACTATTGCTGTGCCTGATCCTGCTTCAAAACCTTCAGACCCTAAACGGGTTGAGATAACTGGCAAGGATCTCCCTAATCATAATAATGGAATACCTGCTGTTGGTGTTCTGGCCTCAAAGCAGGCAGACATCAGTATAGATATTAATGACAGATTTCCTCGAGACTTCCTTTCTGAAATTTTCACCAGAGGAGTACTTGCTGAGGACACATCTGGTATTAACCCAATACAGAAAGATGGACCCGGCGTGAGTGTGAACATGGAAAATCATGAGCCTAAGCACTGGTCATATTTTCAGAAGTTGGCACAGGAAGGGTTTGTTCAGAAAGATGTTTCTATTATTGACCAGTATTGTCTTGGTACTCCTTCTGCACTGGCAAAAATTGAAGAAGGAGATCAGAACTCTTATCATTTTGCACCTTTGACAACTGATGGGATATCAATGACCCATGAGTATTCCCAACTTGATTTTGGTGAAAACATTAAGAAAAATTTACCAGGAGTGATAGGAGCTGACTCAGTAACGCTTTCTGATTTTGATCCTTCTCAAGTACAGGATAGTGAAAGTATGCAGTTTGATGCTATGATGGAGAACCTAAAATCGCCTGAGTCATGCTTTGAGGTATCTTCTCTCAATGATAATTTTATTTATGAACTCAAATTCTATCCTGATGATTGAAGTTCACTTTCTGTTGATTCTTTTAGGGTGCAAATATCGAAAATAGGAATGTTGGCCTACCTCCGCTTGATCCATCTCTGGTAGATATCGACATCAATGCTCTGCAGGTAGATGTCCTTGCCTTCATGTAATGTTGTGCGTTCTCACCCACTTTTATCTTCACGAAACCATTTCTAGGTCAGCTTTGAATGTCAATTTACAGAAAATTCAATATTTTGGGAATGCTAGTCCTGAGTCATCCTCAATTCCTAAGAACTGTTCTTCGTTTTCCAAGTTTTATTATCTGCAGACTTAGTTTATGAAAATCTATTTGCAAGTACTGATAAAATTATCAGGTTCTTGATCTACCAGCGTTTTAGTGTAATTGCAAATCTTAATGTATAATACTGAAGCACAGATCCACGAAGGAATTGATAGCTTAAGTAGTTGTTCTTGCCAGGCTAGCTATTTGCACCATACAGACATATATCCTGTTAAAACCTATAATGCATGTATCTGCTATTGGATTTTACCATCATATTCTGTTGATACGTCCTCTGTTATAGACCTACAGGGCCATTTACTGCAGTCATATTCTTAAATTTATTAGCAAGATGAGGTGTAAATATGCTATGTGATGTCTTCAGCTCTTATAATAAACTATCTGGATACAAATGCAATCTTATTGAGATATCCATTAAAAGTTTGAAAAATATCCAACTAGTTAAATTGATTCCATGATGGAGGATATCCTTAGGATTTTTGTACACAGACAGGCAGGGTGAGAGAGAGAGAGAGCCTAGATTAGTTATCAGATGTAAGTTTCTACATTAGCTTGTATCCAATAAAGTAAATGGTCTCTTGAACAGTGATTTCAGCATTTGGGAAGATTAAAGTTACCTTTTGGACAGACAAGTGGGAATGATGGATTCAATGGACGAAAGAGAGACTTGCTCTTCGGTTATTTGGCACTCACGTAGACAGGGAGAGAAAAGTAGCAATATAACTTTTTTTTCCCACTTATTCTCCACTTTCTGGGCTTCTGTGATACACATGCAGAACTTGAATATACATATTTTTGCACTGTTCATCCCACTTGCTTGCTACCTGTGAATCTGGCAGTTTGAGCTTAATTCAACTTGCTTTTTAACTACAGTATGATAACTGCTAAGTACTTGTTCTTTTTGCTTTGGATATACATATCAGATCATAAAAAATGATGATCTTGAAGAGCTGAGAGAATTGGGTTCTGGCACTTTTGGGACTGTGTATCATGGAAAATGGAGGGGATCAGATGTTGCCATTAAGAGGCTGAAGAAGATCTGTTTCACTGGTCGCTCATCAGAGCAGGAGAGATTGGTACCTATTTCTCAACTCTTGAGATAAATTCACATTCTATTTCTAGAAATAACTTTATGTTACTAACCTAAAGGTTGTCCATTTTATCATACAATCCAACATTGGTAAAAGAACAGAATGGACATCATGTTCTTCTTCTTATTCTTTGGCTGCCATTGGAAATATGTTGGTCAGCTTCCAATTCCCCCCCCCCCCCCGCCCCTCTCTTCCTCGCCTTAGTTGTTATATTAAGTAATCTATATTTATTTTCCATGCCCAGACATTAGAGTTTTGGCGGGAAGCTGAAATCCTTTCAAAGCTTCACCATCCAAATGTGGTGGCATTTTATGGAGTGGTGCAAGATGGACCTGGAGGGACATTAGCTACTGTGACAGAGTACATGGTTGATGGTTCTCTTAGACATGTCTTACTAAAGAAGGACAAGTAAGTTTGCATTTTATGAAGTTTTTGAATCTCACTTTGGCCTCTTCTGGCTCAGGTTAATGATTTCTATATTATGAAATTTATTGACCCAATCCGGATAATTATAGCGGTTTCAACATTTTGTACTGAAATTGTAACCAAAAACCTAAGTCAAACACTGAAAGGATTGTGGATTTTCATACTTTCTTCAGATGGCTGGCTTGTTTTTGTGTAGGCAGTTGACTCTGTAGTGTTCCCCTGCTTATCTCTTCCTGTCTTAACCTGCAGGTATCTAGATCGTCGGAAGCGACTTCTGATAGCTATGGATGCTGCATTTGGAATGGAGTATTTGCACTCAAAGAATATTGTGCATTTTGATTTGAAATGTGACAACTTGCTAGTCAACTTGAAAGATCCCCAGCGACCAATCTGCAAGGTAATGTCTAATCAAGAGAGATTCCATCAAAGATTTGGTGGCTCTGTAAACCATTCTAATACAATGGATGTCCTAGGTCGGTGATTTTGGCCTGTCGAAAATTAAACGAAACACCCTGGTTTCTGGTGGTGTGCGGGGAACTCTACCGTGGATGGCTCCGGAGCTGCTAAATGGGAGCAGCAATAAGGTGTCAGAAAAAGTAAGGGCATCACCACTCTTGAAATTACTTATGCTAACAAGTTCCAGAAATTTGTGCTACATATATACTTCTTTTATTAGAAAAGAAGAATATACGAAACTTGTTTGATATAGTATCATTTTCTGATTTTCCATAAATTCCTTGAGTTCGTACATCCCCTAAATTTTAGTCGCTGATATATCTATTAATTCTCAGGTTGATGTATTCTCCTTCGGAATTGTCTTATGGGAGATCCTCACCGGTGATGAGCCGTATGCCAACATGCACTATGGTGCCATCATAGGTGCGTTAATGATACTCCTTTTGTTAGTTATCATCGCTTTTTAACTGTATCCCAGGAGCATCCATAGGTGCCAACCTGCATAGATTCAGGTCTCCAGTTAGTTCTCATTGTACCAACCTAAGTCTTAGTATAGCTAGTTTTTTAAGTTTTCCCTGCTTAAACATGCACAAGCATCCATTTATCTTCTGGTAAATGTTTTCCTGATCTGCGCTGTGTAGGAGGAATTGTAAATAATACATTGAGGCCAACCATTCCAAGCTTCTGCGATCCGGAATGGAAAAGGCTGATGGAGCAGTGTTGGGCGCCTAATCCTGCAGTGAGGCCATCCTTCTCCGAAATTGCTGGTCGATTGCGAGTAATGTCTACAGCTGCTGGCCAAACCAAAGGACACGGTAACAAAATATCCAAGTAAAGCGATGCAGGACGGGAAGCGCAACAGCGGTTATACGATTACTTTATTTGAGAAAGAAATTAAAACAAAGATTTAATTATTATTTTTTTCCTGATAAAATTAGGTTTACGGATTTTTAAATGGATTTTGTTATTGGGTGAAAAAACATCCAAAATCTGAAGGATTATGTTTTTCTTCTTGTCTTCTCATTATATTATTATTTTATTTTGAAATGGGTTTTTGAGCTTATGGCCTTCGAAATATCCATTTTTAGATCTGTACGTGAGCGGAGTAAGTTTCAAAGAATGAGTGCGGCTAATTTATTAAATGATTTTGATAAGTAAACTTGATAAGGCCGTTGAAAGAGATTTTTTTTTTTTTTTTAAATTTTTGGATGTAATTCACATTTTGCATATTCTTTTTCCGTTGGACACAGTCGATAAGAGGTGGCCCACTGGCCCTGCTATACTTGGGAAAAAGCAAATGAGCGAAATATTCTACCTCAAAATGATTAAATTATGAAGAAACAACAAAATAATCAGTGGTATTTAAGTAAATAAGTTACAGAAGGGAGACGATCTCGTAACTTGAGCAAAGCTTCCTCCAATCGTCGTCGCTCGAGGCTTGACTACTGGCGGCACCACAAAGATTTTTTAGCGCGGAACACTCTCGTCACTCATCTGCTGCTGCTGAGAGCAAAGGGCCATTTTATCTTTTTTATAATTATTGTTAGAAAGAAAGCAACAACTTAGATACCAAAAACAAGCATACAGAGCTAGATCATGATAGAAATTGAGAGAAAATGAGCTTCTTTTTTATTGCTGGACTTCGGATACAGGCGGATGCGGCTATTGTTTAGATACAGTAGCTTTCTGCTGGTGGCTCACGCAACCTCTCTTGAGATCAAAACCCCTATAGCTTGAATACACAGAATTTCTCTTCTCTTTGCTTTAGGTATATGTTCTTTACTAGATTAATTTGATTTACCTTCTACTCTGTCGTATTGATGTTGTATTTTTTTTTTATGTTTTGGAATAAAATTTGATTAATTCTTCATAGATGATCTAATTTCAAGCTACAGCTTATATCCCCTGTTTTTAAAATTAAGGAGGTGTTGTTGTTCGTCTCATAAACTTAAAAGCTTTCGTATTCCATGTAATCTTTGATTCGAAATTACCAAGATTTGGTAAAAGTATGGCGTGGCGTGCACTTTTCTTAAGTGCAAGATTTAGTAACTGATAAGTTAAGTGATCGATATTGTCGCATACTAGAAGTTGTGCTCAACCAATTTTTATATTGTTCAGCTTTCTTAATTGTTGCAGGTACTTTTTTTTGTAACACGAAGTCCTTGCTTTTTCTGGTGTGAGCCTATTGGGCAGTTCAAGAGATTGTAAAGCACATTTTTTCGAGATTTTAGAGTTTTTTCTGTATCTATTTTCATTCCATCGTTTTTGGTTTCTGATTGCTGTCACACCTTACCGAATTTAGGACTCCTGAAGCTGTTAGAGATCTCTTTCAAGGCGATTGGACATGCGAATCAACTCAAACTTGCTTCCTGTTTCAGTATTTTTTGAAGGCAAAATCATCTTTTCCGTATCTCATTGTTTATTGCATTTATCTGTGGGTGAAGTTCGCAATTTGATATGTCTTTGATGGGCTGCTTGTATCCATGTTCCACGTTATCTTCATGGTGCTGGGGTTAATCCCAATTAGGTCAATTAAATGGAGAGGAACCCAAACAATATACCGATGGAACAATCAGATATAAGTAAAAAATTTCAATACCATGCCAGGGAACCTGCGCGTGAGGGATTCCAGCCTGCCTCTCAAGCATTTTCGCGAGACTCTACTGGCAGCAGAAATACTAATCTGAGACTTCCCAACCCAAATGTACCAGAAATTAAACCTGTGCTTAATTACTCCATACAGACAGGCGAGGAGTTTGCCCTTGAATTTATGCGTGATCGAGTTAATCATAAGAAGCCTCACATCCCAAATACTCTTGGTGATCCCCATCATGTTTCAGGGTATATGGAACTAAAAGGCATTGTAGGCACTAGTCATACAGGGCCTGACAGGATGTCAGATACTTCACTGCTACCTGTAGTAGAGACAGGTCCGAAAAAGGTTGAGAGAACGAACTTGTCTTTGTATGAAGAGAGAGACAACTATGGGTCAGTTCATTCGGCACCCCAAACTTTATCAGAATATGAAAGTCGGGAACTTGTACATGGTTTTACGTCTTCAATGGCCTCTGATAGTTCATCTATAAAAATGAAGGTTCTCTGCAGCTTTGGTGGTAGAATACTACCTCGTCCCAGTGATGGAAAGCTCCGGTATGTCGGAGGTGACACACACATTATACGCATATCAAGAGATATTTCATGGCAGGAGCTTGAGCAGAAAACTCTAGCAATTTATAACCAACCTCATGTGATAAAATATCAGCTTCCAGGAGAGGATCTTGATGCCTTGGTTTCTGTTTCTTGTGATGAAGATCTGAGGAATATGATGGAGGAATGGAATGAGGTTGAAGATAGAGAAGGATCAGAAAGACTTAGAATATTTCTGTTCTCCATGAATGATCTGGAAGATGCTCAATTTGGCCTGGGCAGTTCGGAGGGTGATTCTGCGATTATGTATGTAGTTGCTGTTAATGGCTTGGACTTTGGATCCAGAAAAAACTCAATTGTACAAGGTTTGGCAAGCTCTTCAGGAAATAATTTGAATGAATTAGATGGATTAAATACTGACAGGGAGACAGGTAGGCCACTTACTGTCTCCGTTGGGGTCAGTGGTTCACCTTTAACCAGCCCTTTTCAATCTACTGAGCCAATTCTACCGAATTCCTCCAATGCATATGAAATCCATCCACAGTTTTATCATGACCAGATGATGGGCTTGAGAGAAAGTCAGCAATTCCAACCAAACTATCGCCATGACTCTTCTAATTGTATCCCCTCTGAAGAGATCCCTAATTCAATATCCATTCGTGGACAAGGAGGTTTGAATGAGGGACAGTCACGTGGTAGCTTTCAGGTGCAGAATTCACAATCATCAGTAAAGGACGTGAAGCTGAAACGAGATATTTCAGTTCAGCATGGTATTGATCTTGAGAAAACTCGCCCTGTAGAAAAAGTTTATGCTACCTCAGTTGATGAAACAGTAGCAGTTGCTGCACAAGGAGATTTTCATTCTCTGCCCTTAAAAAATGAGGTAAAACACCAAGAACCTGAGAATGTCTCTCCTTCTGTTGATGCCATTCATCAGGTGCAAGTTCCTAAACCTTGTGAAGATGACCAGTGTTCGACATCATCAGGTCTGGGCTGTGCTGATTCTGGTTCTAATTTGATAGACTTGAGCTACCTTGAATCATCTGCACCCCCTCAGAGAGTTTATTATTCGGAGAGAATACCCCGGGAACAGGCAGATCTAATGAATAGATTATCAAAGTCTGAAGATTCACATGGTTCTCAGTTTCTCATTTCACATTCTCATTCTGAGATTACTGAACAGAAGTCCATTACAGAATCTTCAGAAAAGTTGATTCAAAGTAACCTGGCTCCCCATGCAGAACACACCATCCCAGCTGCAAAACCATTGCATATAGATTCTCAACCCATTAACGATGGACTTGCACGACTCCAGAAGTATAAAGAGGTTGCAGATGCAGTTTCTCAGATGAATGATAGTCTTTCCAATTCTCAAGATGTTTTGCAGAGTGAGTTCAAGCTTGCAGTTCGAAATGATGTAGATGATAAAGATTCCGCAAATATAGATCCTGTGCTTAAGGCTGACTGTGATTACACTGCAGGTGACCATAAGAAATCCCCAATTGAGGAGAAAGGAGAAGCTAGACCTGGAAATTCTACTGCATTCCAAATAACTTCTCAAACGCACAATAAGGATTCCGTGCCTGATCTCCCTGGGCTAAAAATGAATGAGATAACAGGCAGGGATTTTGTTAGTAATAATGCTCCGGGACATTCTCAACCTTTTTCTAGGACAGAGAGTTCAACTAATGATGTTTCTCAAGGAATATCCCCTGTTGGTATTTTAGCGATGAAGCAGGCTGACATCAGTATAGATATTAATGACAGATTTCCTCGTGATTTACTTTCTGAAATATTCTCCAAAGAGATACTTTCTGAGGATAAGGCAGGCATTAGTCCAGTGTACAGAGATGGAGCTGGCATGAGCGTAGTCATGGAAAATCATGAGCCTAAGCACTGGTCATATTTCCAGAAATTGGCTCAGGAAGAGTTTGTTCAAAAAGACGTTTCTCTCATTGACCAGGATCATCTTGGTAGTTCTTTGCTTGTAAAAGCCAAAGACGGAGAGCAGAAATCATATCATTTTGCACCTTTGACAACAGATGGAGTTTCAATGGGCCATAAATATTCCCAATTAAATTTTGGCGTAGACAGCAATCAAAAGAATTTACCTGGGATAGGAGAAGCTGAGTCCGCTGTTCTTTCAGATTTTGGTCATTCACAAGTGAAGAACAGTGACAGTATATTTGGTGCCATGATAGAGAACCTAAAATCTTCAGAGTCACACCATGAGGTACCTGTTCTCAGTGCTAAATTTATAATTTGATTTGAGACATAATTTCCAATCGTAACTGAAGTTCACTTTACTTTTGGTGATTTAGGGTGGGAAGTTAGATAACAGGAACTTTGGCATGCCTCCTACTGATCCATCTCTGGTAGATTTTGACATCCATACCTTGCAGGTATGCTTCTTGCTTCTTGTATATATAAGCATGTTTTTAAATTGATACAAAGTTCTCTCTCTCTCTCCCTCTCTCCCCTTTGCATGCTGGCTTCTTTTTTTTCTTAATCCAATAGTTTGCTTCTTTTTTTTCTTAATCCAATAGTTTGCTTCTTTTTTTTTCTTTCTGGATACATATAGCAGGTCATAAGAAATGATGATCTTGAAGAGCTTAGAGAACTTGGTTCTGGTACTTTTGGAACTGTGTATCATGGCAAATGGAGGGGATCAGATGTTGCTATTAAGAGGCTGAAGAAGATTTGTTTCACTGGTCGATCATCAGAGCAAGAGAGACTGGTAAACATCATTCTATAGTATAATATTTAAACCATTGATAAGAAGCTGATCAAGGAATGACCTTATTGGTCTTCTTAATTAGTCTTCAGCTTGAAGTATATTGATTACCATTAATTTTTGTCTTCCCTTTCCATGAAATATGATGTTAAATAATCTATATTTGTTATTACTTGTGACCCTCAGACCATAGAGTTTTGGCGGGAGGCTGAAATCCTTTCAAAGCTTCACCATCCAAATGTGGTAGCCTTTTATGGTGTGGTGCAAGATGGACCTGGAGGGGCATTAGCTACTGTGACAGAATACATGGTTGATGGTTCTCTTAGGCATGTTTTACTAAAGAAGGATAGGTAAGTAATGCATTTATATGGTCTTGATTCTGCTGCATTATGAAATTTTAAAATTTTATTCAGATAACTGGTGCAGTGTTCTTCTACATAAAAAAAAACAGCTCGCTAATCTGCAATTTCATGCAAGGCAGTTGTTTCTCTCATATTCCTTGCTTCTTATTTTGTCTTGTACCAATTTGCAGGTATCTAGATCGTCGCAAGAGGCTTCTAATAGCTATGGATGCTGCATTTGGAATGGAGTATCTTCACTCAAAGAACATTGTGCACTTTGATTTGAAGTGCGACAACTTGCTTGTGAACCTCAAAGATCCCCAACGACCAATCTGCAAGGTAAGTCTAATAGCATGTGTGAATGTGCGCATATGTATTTACATATAAGCTATTTTATTAAAGATTTTTTTTTTCTTTGAAAAATTCTGACAGAATAGATGTCACAGGTTGGTGATTTTGGTTTGTCAAAAATTAAACGAAATACCTTGGTCACTGGAGGTGTACGGGGTACTCTTCCATGGATGGCACCAGAACTGCTAAATGGTAGCAGCAACAAGGTCTCGGAGAAGGTAAAATTGTTGCTCTTTAGATTAATTTTCGACAATGGAACAAGAGATGAGATAATATTTTAGTTGGTTTAGATGCAGAAGTTTACTATTGACTTGATAAGAATTATCTAACGTATTCTGTACCATTGGCTCGATGAAATTTGAATTTTTCACTATTTTTCATTCGCCAGTTTATCAAGAGGCTCTGGTAAAAGCAATCTGACTGGTGCAGGTTTCAGAAAGTTAGTCCTGCATTTATCAGCTATTATTTGGAAGACAGATGTGAAACTGGTTTTATAGGGTTGTTATTTTCTTTTATGTGATGTTTGGTGAGTCGTAATAGGATATAATTAAATGCATTTTTAGTTTAAATATTATACTAAAACATTTGATTTAACTATATCACATTATATTATGGCTCTTCGAACATAACCTTATTGTTTTATCTGCTACAATTGAACGCTTCGGTTTAATTCGTATTCTATACTGATCCTACAGGTTGACGTGTTCTCCTTTGGAATTGTCTTATGGGAGATTCTCACTGGTGAGGAGCCATATGCCAACATGCACTATGGTGCAATCATAGGTGTGATTCTACAACTCTTCTTGTTCTTCTTCATGTCCTTGACTGTAATTACAAGATAGCAGCACATTTCTGGAGTGAAAGACTGGGACACATCAAATTCGTACAAATTCCCAACAACCTAGAATAGTTGCAGACATAATCTAGATTGTAAAATAATTGTATATCAGGTATCTTCCTGTGTATGAGTGAATGCTGTCTTTGTTAAATCTGTAAAATACTTCCTATGTGCAGGTGGGATTGTAAATAACACGTTGAGACCGGCCATTCCAAATTTCTGCGATGCTGAATGGAAGAGGTTGATGGAACAGTGTTGGGCCCCTAATCCTGCAGCCAGGCCTTCCTTCACAGAAATTGCTGGTCGTTTGCGCGTAATGTCAACAGCAGCTGGCCAAACCAAAGGACATGGTCACAAGACACCTAAATAGTGGTCTGAGAGTTCCTCCTTCCCCTTTTCATGATAATGACTTGTGCATAATGAGTGGATTCATTAAAATATAGAATCCAGAGATGGACCTGTATCATATTACTAGTAGTACATAGCTATGCCTCTTATTCCAAATTAGTTGGGATTAGTCGTGTTATGTGAATCTTTCTCCTTTATTCAGCTCTCGTTGGGCTTAATTCTCTGTTATTTATTGTGATATTTAAAATCATTATTGTATCATATCAACAGGAGGGAGAAAGTGGCTTCCATTAATGTTTTTAAAATGGAAGTTCACTTGGTAATATATAATGTATATGTATAATGTTTTTCTTGAAGAACTCCAAGTTGCATTAGACAGGAGCATTGAGTGAGAGAATTAATTGAAGTTGATGGCTTAAAATGTTAAATGTTGAGTTACCCGGTGAACAGGTTGATTGTTATGTTGCCTATTATTCAAAAACTTGTACTTCTTGTAAGCACAATGAAAGGATACCTAATTTTAATAACACCCAAAAAATTTAGAACACTAGGAAGAGAATTTCTTGAAAAGATTCCTAGGGAACATTGGGATCCTCATTTATCACAAGATAATCCACTTTATTATATTCTAGTAATACAAGAACGAATGATCATGTCAAAGGCTAAATCATATGGGGCGATGAATCCGAGCATTAGGAAGAAGAAGGAACATTGTGTAGTTGCCATGCAGATGCCAACATTATGGGCCTCCCTTTCCATCCAAGAAGGATATAACCCTTTTCACTGCCCAGAGTATAACCATCAATTCCATAAACAGAAAGCATCATTCTAGCTTGGCTCATGCACTTCAATCCCACTGCTTGAAATCCTGCTCTGCCTAATTGTCTTCTCCATTGATCTGCCCTTTCATGCCTCTCTACCCTGTCAGCACCTTCGTAAGCTACAATGTTGCGAATCTCATCTGCAAAGTGATGCTTCTCTATCTTCATTCTTTGCTGGTTTGTTCTTGGAAGACTAGCCTCCAGGGAATCAAAAATTGCTGAATAGTAGTGGAGAGATTCAAGAAATCTCCCAAGAAAAAATGGACCATTATGGTTTGCATCTTGTTCCACTACTGTGAGTAAAGTTGGACTTAGTTTCTTGATTGCTTGAAGAATCGCCTTGAGGGAGCCTCTACTCTCTTTCACAAACTTGTGCAAGTGCATAATGCTATTAACAAATAATGTTTCCCCTTCTCTCAGTTTTAGATTCTCTCTGGTTAAAACAGCTGGGCTAACTGGCTCTGATAACATATCAAACTCCAAAGAAATGCCTAATGAACTAGCATCCTCTACAAGTTCTTTCATGCTAGCTTCAAGCTCTAATAAATTCTGATCATTATTTATCAATCCTGTGATTCGAACTTTGGGTGGACCCTCAGGCCTTGATGCCAGAGTTCTGATAAAAGAAGGCCATTGAAGGGTAGTGTCCATTCCCAGATCAATCACATGCAACGAGTCCTTCTCTTTTGCAGCTTGACAAATAGCTTCATTTGCAGCCATGAAACCAAAAGCAATGTAAGGAGTTGTTTGGTAAAGAAGTTGAAAAGCTTCTACTTTCTCCTTCCTAGTGACCATTGTCACATCCATGAAATCGACATTATGAACAAGAAGTGACAATCTAGACTTCAAACCCAGAGCGAAGCAATAAGCAACTCTTTGTAAAGAATCACCCCAAGAATTAACTGAAGTCCAAATTTGTGAAAGAATTGAATTAGCCAGTTGGGTGTCTCTGCAACCGACAGCCTCAGCACATGCAAGCAATAAATGCACCAAATGAAGGCCTTGATCTACACCTTGACTCTCCTCTTCCACACTTGGAACTCCAACCATTTCTTCATATATATAAGAGCCACTTCTCATTTCCAACCCATCTCCTCCTCCTTGGAATCCCTCTGAAGAATGGTGATTATCATTATCTGTGTCTTGTAACTGATCAACATTAATGAAGCTATCAACCAATTCATCTACCTCAGAAGCAGCTAAGTGGGGATTACTAATGGTATCATCACAAGAAGAGAGGAATTCAAAATCATTCATTATTATTGTCTCCTCCAACTCAACTCCCTGCTCTTGCTCCATTCTTGCAGGGCAAAACCTTCGAATGGCAAAATCATGGTTGAGACTCTTATGCATGGAGAAAGAGAGCCTACCATTCATGGCTTCCATCGATTAATCCCTGAAGGAGGAGGTGGAGATTGAAGAGTAACTGAATAATGGCTTAGGGTCTAGTGACTAATTAGGAAACAAAGTCACTAAGGGTAAAATATATGGTGTTACCTCTGTATATGTATGTTGAATAAGGATATTCTATAGCTAAGTTTTTGTCCAACTGAATCATGCCACAAAGAAAATGTAAAAGATGAAAAGGATAACTATTAATGGTTGCAGGCAAAAAGTGCAAATTTTTATCAGAAAATTCATTAGACTCGACTATATCTGGCTCAAGTACTTCACAGTAATTGTAAATCATTTGAAGCATGAAATGGGCAGGCAAGAAGGCTGGGAGAAAGGGACATTGGTGGTGGGTGTGGTCGTGTGGTCACAACAAGAAGCATTGAATTTTTTTCTTTTGCCATAATAATTGAAAGATTTAACTAATGCAATAGAAAGATGGAATTTTTTTCCTCTCCTACTACAATAGTCTGTCTTTTAAGACAAAAAAAAAAAAAAAAAAAAAAAAATGGTTAGGGTTGGGGAAGGGCCGGTTAACCCAACGATTTACTGGGACCCATAATTTCTTTCATTGGTGTCATCAGTCGTGTGTTTGTCCCAACTCACAAATGCTTTCTTTGGACGGCCAACAAACAATGAGACACCATAAGTTGGCTGGCGCTGGCACTTTAGCTTACGTCTCATTGTTTTCTTTCTTACTTGTCTTGTGGGTTTCTCTTTCTTTCTTTAGTAGTTCAATTATGAAACTTTTTTCTTAATTTGCTTCCAACAATAGTTGAGTTATGTATTATATTAATTGTGTTTAACGAAGCAATTGAATTATTTAATTATTCACCTCTCATCTATTACATCAATACTTCTCTCAATCCAATCCTACTTAGACAGAATATCTACCAAATACGTATTTCAGTTTTATAATTTAAAATTGTAATAATTATTCTTTTTTTAAAAAAATTGTAAGGTTGGAGGAATCTCCCTAATTATATTTATTAATACGGATAGTAGATTGGACCGTTAGATCATATATATGATCCTGTTCATGAAGCCCAGCCCATTAATTTTCATCTCACTTGGGCCCATTTTGAGAGCATAAAGAACTGCACCAACCCTCTGAATTGGCATATTTTGTCAGCTGAAAGATGAGAAATGGTTGAAACCTTAGGTGGTTTGGAAAACCCGATATTTCGATGATTCGGGCCGAAAAAGACCACAAAAATCTCTCAGCTGAATAATTTCACCTTTTGTCACGTGACACCATGGTCACCCCATTCCCCCTTCTCATCGCACGCGCTGTCCACGTGTTCAACAGACAAAACTCAACTCCTCTAGATTTCCCAAAACGCCCTCACTCGTTTCTTTCTTATTACTGAAACAACCACTATCCTTGCGCCTGTCCTTTTCCTCCAACGCACAGCGGTTTACTTGAGCACCTTTCACTAATGCGATTTCCAGTAATTTTCGTCCACCTGTAGACTCAAAAGTTTCATTAAGAGTCAAGAACTTTTACTGCTCAACACGTGTCAGGAAACAGATACCCCAGAAGTCTCTCTCTGTCCAATTTCAAAGAGTATACATTCAAAAGCTCCTGTGTCCCTCCCTTTTAACCCTCACTGTATCCCTCTTGAAATTTTCCTAATCTCTCTCTCTCTCTCTTAGGGTTTCTGCTACTTGAGAGCTCCTCTGGTGAGATTCAGCTGCTAATCAACGGGTAACTTCTTTGTCAGCTATTGCTTTATGTTTAAAAAAATTGTTTGTTTGCTCCTATTCATGATTTGTGTCTGCTATTTAATTTTCGTTTGGCTGATGGTAAAGTTGAAAGAAATGAAAGTATCTGTTGTTTTCAAGATATAGGATGTGGGATTCTTCATACTATCTGATTAAACAAAGATAAACTTCCTTTTCTCCTCTTAAATTCTTACTCTTTCTGAGCTGCCAATCAGGGGTAGGGTTTTGATTTTATTTTTTTTAAAAAAAAAAGTCAATTACTGATATTGGTTACTTGCATGCTTCTCAATAAAATTACTGTTTGATGTTCTATTGTTAACAATTTAGTGGTTAAAATTTCAAGGAGTTCTCTAGTTAGTAGTTCACTTGTTTTCTTTTTTTTCTTTTTGTTTTTAGAGGAAAAAAATTATTGTAATCCATTTACTTGGGCGTGATCCGTTGATCTGGTACATTCCGGATCACGTTATATCTATGCATGTGTTGATTTCTCAATTTCTGGTGTACAACAGTTGTGCAGCTTATTTGAAGGTCCTGTAGGGTTATTTAAGAGATTTGGGTAATTGTTTATGTAGCTTGATTAGAGGTTGTGCTAGTTGCTTCTATACCACTTCAAGGCTGAGAAAGTTGAAGAAGAGACCAGCCATGAAAATTGGAAATAGTTTGTCAAGGAGTTTTCTGACTTATAGTTTCTCTAAATTCAAGTTATGTAGTGATTTTTCCTTTACTTCCATTTATTGAGCTGAGAGATCTTCAGCATTTTTTTTTTCTTCTTAATTGTTTGGAAAAAATGGTACATTTGTGTTTTGAAGATTAATTCTGAGCATTTGTTGTTTAATGTTTGTCTTTTAGTCATGAGAGAATAGTTAGAAAGCAGGCACAGGAAACCTTTAGAATAAATCATGGACCAGTCAGAGCAAACACAACAGCAACAGCAACAGCAACAGCAGCAGTCACAGCAACAGCCTGTAATGGGAGTTGTAGCTGGTGCTGCTCAAATGGCCTATACTACTACTCCTTACCAAACTGCAGGAATGATGGCTTCTGGGACACCTGCTATGGCAGTTCCTTCTTCAACTCAGCCCCCATCCACATACTCTAATTCCCCTCACCAGCTCACCTACCAACAGGCTCAGCACTTCCACCATCAACAGCAGCAACAGCAGCAGCAGCAGCTTCAAATGTTCTGGGCCAACCAAATGCAAGAAGTTGAGCAAACAACTGACTTCAAGAATCACAGCCTCCCACTTGCTCGGATAAAAAAAATAATGAAAGCTGATGAAGACGTTCGAATGATTTCAGCTGAGGCTCCTGTGATATTTGCAAAGGCATGCGAAATGTTTGTCTTGGAACTGACTCTGCGCTCTTGGATTCACACTGAAGAGAACAAGAGGAGGACACTACAAAAGAATGACATTGCAGCTGCTATTTCAAGGACTGATGTTTTTGATTTCTTGGTTGATATCATTCCTAGAGACGAGTTGAAAGAAGAGGGATTAGGGGTCACAAAGGCTACTATTCCTATGGTAGGTTCCCCTGCTGATATGCCGTATTACTATGTCCCGCCACAGCATGCTGTGGGACCTCCAGGGATGATTATGGGAAAGCCAGTTGATCAAGCAGCAGTATATGGAGCCCAGCAGCCTCGACCACCTGTGGCATTCATGCCGTGGCCACAAAATCAACCACAACAGGAGCAACAGCCTCAGCAGCAACATAGTGATAATTGAAGAAGGGACCGGTGATTGTGTTAGTATTTGTATCTCTAGTCGAGGGGTTGAAGAAGGAAGCGGTGATTGCTAATATTTTGTATCTGTGCTCTCAAGGGGTTAGCTTAGCGGGAATTGGTTTTTTGTAATGCCAAAACCAAGTGTTTTATGTGTAGTCAAATATGAGGTAGCTGGATCATGTATGGGCTTGTGTTCTCTTATTTCGAAGAGCCTGATACCTTCTTCCAAGAATTTGCCAATACCCTTTTAATCTATTAAAATTGAGTAGTAAACTGACATGCCTTCATTTTATCTTTTTCTTTTTGGTTGATTGATGTAAGAAAGGGGAAAAAATGATATGGAAGGACACCAATCAATTTGTTGGCCATGCGTGGGAAAGATGGCCAGGTTGATATGATAGGTCCTTCCAAAATCAAACCAAATCTTAAACTTTATATATAACATTCAAGAAAGATGGAGGCACTGTAAGCCTTGTATGGAAGGAATGTAATGAACTCAAAATTTGATACATCAACAAGCTATTATAGAAATAAGTAGCTAACACTTTCAAGCCAAGCAAAGAGCATTGCATCCCTTTCTCTAATCCAATCCCATAAACAAGATTTAGCTGAAATATTGCATAAAACACAATCCCATTGATCTACCAAAAGAAAAATTCATACTCTTTCCAAAACCTAATTGCTTTAAACTGAGAAGCAACAGTCCCATTCATACACCAAAGGAACAATTCATTCTTTTCTTCAACGTAATTGCTTTAAACCAAGCAATCTTTCTAAACTAAGAATTGTAACCAAAAAAAGAAAAAAAAAAAAAAATCAGTCCTGATCAACACCCTCAAAAGCCCATGCATTCTCCTGGCGGAGCCTTTCCTCCTCTTCTGGTGTGAAATCATTCTCAATCCCAAAAAATTCTCTCACAAACTCGACGCTCTTGTTCTGGATCAGATCAGCCGCTGCCTGATTAAGCACATCCAGCAAAGTCCTAATATTCAGATAATTACTAGCCAGTATCATCTCTCTGAGCTTTTCGTTGCTCAATTCCTTGACGAAGTTATCGTCATAAGCCTTCCTTTCTTTCTCTGGCACCGACTCTGCACGGAACTTCAATTGTTCTCTGCAGTAGGTGATGATTTTGGAGAGATATTCCGCGGATACGTTCGGCAGCGGAATCACAGTGCCGTTCATTGTCTCAGTATTGTCGTCGAAAAAAGTTTTCACGGTGGCGAATTCCATTGCGACGGACTCCTCCACCTCGAAGTAGTGGTCGTCGGCAGTCTTGAGGGTGATTTTCTTAGTTGGGGCATCGGTAGCAGATTCAGAATTGTTAGGGTTGGTGGAAGTCATCTACGAAATCTGAAGGTTTACAGTTAAAACGAGCGAAGATATTTAAGTATTTATAGTGGCTTTGCTCTGCCATTTTTCTTATGTGATATGAAAATCCAATTCAAATACGACCTTAGAATTAGAATAAATGGAATATTTTATTTATTTGCTTAATTAGTATTTCCATTCTACCTCCAATTAATTAAAAAAAAAATTTTTTTCATTATTTTAAAATTAAATTAGAAGCAAAGAAGGCATGATTATTAATGCCAAACACAAATAATTAGTAGTTAATGCATTTCATCTTAATTAAATACCGGTTGATATATAAAACTCTATAACTGTTTTATCAATCAATAGTCACCCAATTTTATTCTTTACATAGAAAATATTTTCAATGAAAAATGGTTTTTCTATAAATATTAAAAAATATTAATTAAATTGTAAATATATCAAACATGGATATAAGAAATTTATAAAAAGAAAAAGAAACTCTCTAATCCAAGCCCCACTAAACACACATATACAGAGGAGCGAGAAGTTACTAAACTGGTTAGACGGTCCCCCCCGGTGATGGACTCTTACAAAAGGAAAAAAAAAAAAAAAAAGAAAAAAGAAAGATTATGTTTATATATGAAATACGATAAAATATAAATATTATTCAAAAATTACATAATCAATGTAAAATAAAAGTCTAAAGTTAAAAAAAAATATAATAGCCTTTTGAAGTAAATGTAATTTATTTTTTAAGAATATTTAGTCTGTCTAAGAATTTAACTTTTCCATTTTTGAGATGGGTGCATGAGAATTTAGGAAGGTCCATTGTATTGAAATTAATTATAATTTATAATTAAGCAAAGATTACAAATTATGCGTTTCGAATTATGAAAAGGAAATCTCTTAGCTATTGTAAACATTCTATAAAAAAAAAAAAAAAAATTCCCTCTGTATTGTGAGAGTAGGGAGGAGGAGCAAACAAAACTTCCTCAAAGCACAAAAAGTAGCTCAAGCTGTGGATTGAGTTTGTCCACTATTTTGCAGGATTTTGTCTCTTCCTCTTTCTGCTCTTTTTCCTCAACAATCCCTTCTCCGCCAGTGTTTTCAGTTTTTGCTCTTTCCGTTCCTTAGCTTTCTCTTCAAACCCATCGTCCATCATCTTCATTGTTGTCACTCGTTTTGCTTTGTATATCTGCAAATTATAAACATTTACCAATATGATCTTTCTTCTTTGGTAATATCTAGCCATCCCTGAAAAAATACATCCACTTCATCATTTCCCTTTAACTCTGTAGAAATATGTATATACCTTCGTAATATCTGAAAGGACATCCTTCTCTTTACATTCAAATTGCTCCAATTGCTTCCCAAGAACAGCTTCTATCTCATGAATGAGATCTACATCGTTCTGCAAGTTTTGTATCACATATTTAAGACATATGCAATCCAAGAAGAAGGACACAAAAACTTCTCCACTAAGCAAGAAATGCATGCACGCCATTGTAGGGAGAATAAATTTCAATCCGGCTAGTTAAATACTGTAAAAAATAACTATGAAAAGGTTCCAAAATAATAACCAATAAGGCACATAAAATTTACAGTTTCAAAATAAAGCACGCCTCCACTGTTTACCTCAGTGACAAAGCTTATAGCCAGCCCTCCTCTGCCTGCTCTAGCAGTACGCCCTACACGATGAACATAATCTCTTGGATACCTGCAACAACTATCAGTTAATATTTCATTCACATTATAAAAGCAAGAATAATAACATTTTTATAGGTAAAAGCATATAACCTTGGAATATCGTAATTGATAACAAGATCAACAGTAGGGATGTCCAAACCGCGACTGGCAACATCAGTTGCAATCAATATAGAAGCTTGTCCAGATTTAAATTGATGTAATGCAGACAATCTCATAGATTGGGATTTGAATGAATGCAATGCTGCTGCTTCCTGATCAAGCTCTTCCAGTAATAAACTCAGAAGGTGACAAGTTCTGCTTCCACATTACAGATATGAATGGGCAATGAGAAAATCTCAAATGTTTTGAGCGAGTGAATTTGCACAAACTAATTTTTCTTCCAAATAAAAGGAAATCTACTATCACAAAAATCAACCAGAGTCAGAGTCAAGGATTCTATATAGATACATGCCCAATAACAGGGATGCCCATTTTTTTAACAATCGAAAGGGGATTTAACAATTGTAAATATTTTAAAAAATGATGATCCTAAACTAGGTGCAATAAAGTAAAATGACCATATAGTCAACTCCAACTGATTTGAGGTTAAGACCAGTTGGGTAGTACATGTTCTTCGAAAGAGATGCCCAGCAGCAAATGAAAGATTACATACAAGAAAGGTCAAAATGTTAATCATCATCCAATGCACCATCTGCCGATATTATGTTTTTGGAATGATCATAAAGAAGCAACAAGCACAAAAATAATAAGCATTCAAATATGAAAGAAAAGGGAAGAAATAATGAGAAGAAACTCAGATCCAGGTAATGTATACCTGCAGGTGGAGACAAATATCATTGCAGATCGTATACCCATCTCTTCCATTTTAGACAAAATGTATACAAGGTAAACATCCTTCACATTCTTTGGGATGAAAACATACTTTTGTTTAAGAGTGTCAACTGTTTTGAAGCCTTCATAGGCCTCGTAGAAGTATGCCTTATTTGCAGAAAGCTCAAGTAATGATTCCAAGTTACTTGTCATTGTTGCAGAAAATAATAGAGTTTGCCGATTTTTGGGTAAGCACTGAAACACCACTCTTAGTTCCTCTTCAAATCCAACATCCAGAACTCTATCAGCCTCATCCAAAACTAGGAACTGATGAAAAGGAAAACAACAAGTAAAACACACATAAATAGGAGCTCGTTGAGCCAAAATTCTTCATTTGTTTCTTACGGAGTAAGTGATGATAGAATCTTAAATCTCTTACTAAACTAATTTAACTTCCACTATTTCCATGTTAGTCAATAATGAAAACTTCAACATCATGACTTTTCAACTATTGGTTGGCTATGCGAGAGATCACCCAGTGTAGGTACGTACTTTCCATAGATTAAATTTAAATTCATAACTCCTACACGCTAGCCAAATCATCCATTCTAATGGAAGAGTAAGGCTTGCCAAAAATCATAACTAGTCACATTTCTGAAGTGATCACATTCAAGAATCGTAATAAAAAAAAAAAACACCAGAGAGAAGAAACCCGATTCACAAAATTAAAACGCGATTAACTTTTATAAAAAAAAAGTTACAGAAAATAAAACGAAGGGGATTAAAGAAAATTGACTACCTTGGTTCTAGAGAAGACAGCAGGGATATCGGGATTCTCCTCCAACAGGACCTTAAGCCTTCCTGGCGTAGCAATGACGACATGTGGTCTGCCAATCAAGGTCTTGGCCTGGGTCAACATATCCATACCCCCAACCACTACCGCACACCGCAAATGCAAGCAAGAACCCAGGGCACGGAACTGTTCCGCCAACTGGTATGCCAATTCTCTAGTTGGAGTCAGCACCACCGCGAAAATTCCATATGGGTCCTCGGCTAGGCGATGCAGGATGGGCAGCGCAAAAGCTGCAGTCTTGCCGCTACCGGTCTGGGCCAGCCCCAGCACGTCCCGACCCTCTAAAATCTTGGGAATGCAGTGTACTTGGACTGGTGTCGGTCTCTTCATTCCCAGTTCCTTGCAGGTTTGGACGGCCCATTCGGCTAGACCCAGGTTCGAAAATAAAGTTATGGTGGTGGTGCTGGTGGCGCAGTTGGGATTAGAGTTTACCGATGTTTCTTTCTCGATTTGGCGGATATTGTGGTCTTGGTCAACGTTTTGCGTTTTGGGAGTTTTAGGGTTTTGAAGACATTTAAGGGTTTTGACGGATTTGGAGAAGAGAGGGAAGTTTTTGTCAACCAGGGTTTCTTCTTGGTCCATTATGTTCCGTTCGAAAGATTGGAAAATGAAGAGTTATTGTGATCTCTGGAGTAGGAGGTTTTCTGTGTCTTTTCTTTTCCAGAAAATTTGAAGAGACGTTAATTTTGACGGCATACGAAGGGGTTTTTTGCCTTTTTATTTATAAAGCAAATATAGTTTTCCCTTTCATTTATAACGAGCTACAGAGCACCTGTCTATCACGTGCCACTGTTGCCAGGCCAAGCGAGGCAGAGGTCGAATCACGTATGAGTTTTTCATCCACAAGTGGGCGAGAGAGGAACAGATAGAGAGTAGAAGAGGAGGTTTGTTCGAGTGAGTATTGACTATTGCGAGAGATGGAGACACCATTTAAGGCAGATATACTGAAGGGGAAGGTGGTGTTGATAACTGGTGGTGGTTCTGGTATTGGTTTTGAGATATCAACACAGTTTGGGAAACATGGTGCCTCTGTTGCAATCATGGGCAGACGGAAACAAGTGCTTGATTCTGCCGTCAACGAACTCCAATCCCTTCAAATTCCCGTAATATTTCTTTCTTTGATGCTCTCTTGATTTTAATTTTGCCGCGACAGCTTTGCCTCATCTGGGTCTATTTCCGTTTCTTATATTCCTTTTTCTTTATATTGCTTTAGGACAGAATTTGATCATCTGGGTTCATTTCATGTCCCTATTCCTTCTTAGTTTGTTTTTCTGCTCAAAAATGGTTTCTTGTTACTCCTGATTTTACCCTCAGCTCCATTTCTAAGGTTTAATAATTTGGTCGGATCATTTGATGTGGGAATGTAAAGGATAACCCTAAATTCATAGGCATTCGTATTGAATTACAAATTGGCAGGATCCCTTTTTTTTTAATCCTTATATGAAATGAAATTAATCCCATTGGCTGGTTATTTCTTTATTTTTGGAACAAACAAAAGATTGTTATGCTCGTTTATCTTCTAGTCATCGATTAATAATTGGTTCTTCTTGTTTAGCTGACTCCTTTAGGATATTTTAATTCTTTATTTTCAGGCTGCTGGCTTTGAGGGAGATGTTCGCAAGCAGGAAGATGCTAAAAGAGCCCTGGAATCAACTTTTAAACATTTTGGCAGGATTGACATTCTTGTGAATGCTGCTGCTGGCAATTTTCTGGTATCACCTGAAGATTTGTCGCCTAATGGATTTCGAACAGGTAATAGAACAAATCTTACACTTCATTTGCTGTTTTGGAAAGACGGAGGGACTCAAGCAACTCAACCTCCCAAAAGAGCTTTAGAGATATGAAATTTATCTTTTCCTTTTTAAGCATTTATTAACTAGGGTTCACTGGGATGTACCTGAAGTTTAAGCAGATTGATATTTCGTTCATCTTTAATGCATGAAAACCAAAATAGAAAAAAATAAAGGACAATGAAATGAGCTGCAATCAATTATTCACAAATTAATTGAAATGTTGAGACAAGGTTTTACTGTTGAGTCCCTAAATTGCAATTATTCTCTCAATAACTTGGGAAAATCTTTTTTTTTTTTTCTAAATCAGGAGTTGTTAACTAGGAAAAGTATGTATGGACTCTGCCAGCCTTTAACCTAAATGCTATTGTTTGCAGTTATTGATATTGACGCTGTTGGCACCTACACAATGTGCCATGAAGCCCTCAAGTATCTGAAGAAAGGAGGGCTCGGACGAAGCTCTTCTGGTGGCGGAACAATTTTGAACATCAGTGCTACTTTGCATTATACAGCTGCTTGGTATCAGATACATGTATCAGCTGCAAAGGTTTGTAACATGCTTTACTAGTTGCATGGTATGGTATCTGGCATATCGAGCTGAAATTTTTTACAATGTTATTTTTAAAACAGGCAGCTGTGGATGCTATTGGTCGGAACCTGGCATTGGAGTGGGGCACCGACTATGATATTAGGGTGAATGGGATTGCTCCAGGTCCCATTGCTGATACCCCTGGCATGGGTAAACTTTCACCCCAGGAGCTTAATAGCAAAGCAAGAGAATACATGCCTCTTTATAAACTAGGGGAGAAATGGGACATTGCAATGGCTGCTCTCTACCTTGCTTCTGATGCTGGTTAGCAAAACTTGTTCACCTGGTTGTTTAATTTCAAAATTCCTACCTTACATATTGCTATTGTCAATATCAAGTATATGTTTAGAGTATTATTTGGTGAACCTTCCTAGCTTGTCTTTAACAAGTTTTCCATCTTTGAAAGGAACTCAGTCGTTTATATAACTTTTGAAGGTAAATATGTCAATGGAACCACTTTAATTGTTGATGGAGGACTTTGGTTGAGCCGGCCTCGCCATCTTTCAAAAGAGGGAGTCAAGCAGCTTTCCCAAACTATAGAAAAGAGATCAAGAGCAACGCCAGTTGGGGTTCCATCCAGCAAGCTTTAAATCAGAAGTTATGCACATGTATACTGGGAAATTTATTTCTGCACTTTACATAAATTTAGTTTGTGGGTTGGATTTCCATCCCGAGCAACCATGCATTTGTAGTTTCCTGGGGCTACATGCTCGCAGATTAGTACCTGGTCGGGAGAGTTTTTGCGACGTCAGGATGACTAGTAAACTAGATACTATTTGTTCAACCTGATGGTTTTTCAAGGACTGTAATCAAGCTGTTAAAATAAAAATAAAATGAAAAGACCCTCAGATTTATTGAAATCTTTAAGTGCTCCAAAATTCTTTTACATTTTAAAATTTGTACTTTTATACATTCATGATTGGATCATTTCAAAACAAGAGTATGTTCCTTAATGTCAGCAATAGCGACCAACCAAGTGATAAAATGTTAGCATGCTTTTAAATTCCATTACTGGATTCAACGCCATACTTGTTGCAGAAGACTTTCTTCCCATGGCAAATTTATTGCAGATAAACCCCACTGCAAGGCCTTAAACAAATCAAGCGTAGCCTGGCTATGAACTTCCTTGCTTTGAAATTTTCTCACCATTAACAATCAAATTCATGCCTTGCCCACTAATGGACTCTGGTAGCTTCAAGAACTTGATGTAAAACTTGCAACTTTGCCATGGCTAAGACTGAGGTTATAGCATCCAAGTTCAAGGAGCTTCTACACTAAGTAATAGTGTATAATATATGTTCCATAGATGATATCATAATTTGTCATCGGTGGAGAGGCGCAGGATGTACATCCAGTGGTTGATATCGCAACTTGTCATTGTGAGGCAATGGTTCCTCCTAACGAATTTAACACCAAAAACAATTATAACTAATCACTAAATATGAATTTGATTCAAACTAAGAGAAAAAAAAAAAATCTAATTCTTGAAGAACGAGAGGGCATAGGGATTAATCAAGGGTATATACACACACACTGCTTGTGTGGATTTATAGTGAATATTTGGGTGCATACCCATCTGATCTGAGCCAAAAAGATCTGTGTGATAGCTACCAGAATAAAAACAGAAGTACCTCTTTTAAGTTTATCTGGAAAGGCTTTACAAAATCTTCAAACATTGTTGGAGAAAGTCCCTTCATTATCTCCTCTACTTCCTGGAAACATTTCAAGATTACAAATTAATAGTTACATGATCCCTCTTTCAGCCAAAGAAATTGAAAAAAAAAAATAAAAAAGAAAGCATCATAGGGGGATTATGCCATTAATCTGTTTTCTACCTAACTTAACACCATAACAGCAAGAATTCAATCAGTCACCTGGACAGTAATCATTTAGACACCTAAAGCAGGTTAAAAAAAGATCTCAAAAGATGCCTAGCAGTTTTCACTTACAAGAGTGATGACCTAAGTTGCTAAATGGATTGGGGCAGCAACTCAAATGTTAGGGAATTCCGCCGCATGTACTTGATATTGTGGAGATCATACAGTTAATATTTTGTAATAGATGTATCAAATAAACATGGCCTAGTGAAGACATAATTCAATATTTTATTAAAATGTAATATTTGTCGTAAAATCCATGAATCAGAGAGTACATAAACTTAATATGAGTTTTGTAAATGTAATAAAAGTAACATATATAATATAATGAAGCAAAAATTTTAGTTCATTAATATATGCTGTTTTGTTTGATTATATTTTGTCATGTTAAATTGCATTCTCCAGACATATGCACTTGGGTTATGATATAATATACCAATCCAGTTATCCTTGACTTCTCCAACAGTTCCTTGGTAATCACATCCAGTATATGCATATTGTTCCTCAGTCCTTTCAGTGCAAGTTCTTCTGTCTCGTCAATGTACTGCCACCGAAAAAGCAGTCTCAATATTTCACCAAAAAAAAGAAGTGCAAGCATAGCCCAAAAGGTTATGTTGACAAAGTGGATAGAGAGTCCATGCAAACTTACTCTTGTCAGCTCTCGTGTAAACAGCTCAGATACTTCAAGTGTCATGTTAGCAGGAATTACATGAGGATCATCCCACTAACATCATGAAGAAACAAGTTGCAGAAAAATATGATGAGAATCTGCAGCATAACTCTATACTGAACCCAGTAAAAGAATTTTTTTAAGGAAAAAGAAAACATGCCTTATACTTTATCAACCCACTATCTGGGTTATCTGGTCGATCCACTAGTCCAACTCTTTTTGTCAGAGAAGTAAGGCCCAACCTTGCATTTTGAGGGCTAATTACCATCTCCCTAGCAATCTGGAAAAACAAGTTAAGTTGAGACAAGGGATACAATTTTGAACCACGATCCCACCATTGATGATGAATGATACCTATATCTTTCCATGGAGTGTGAAATATCCAAACTATATTACTTATATTTGACATGTTTTCTTTCTTGTTTTCTTCCATTTTTGTCATAGCTATACCTGATATATTTTAGCCAATCAACTATGGTGAGGTGGATGTAGATTATTAGGCAGGTTATCAGGCTGAGAACAGGCAAAAACCATCTTATACAAATAAATACACTTTGTAATGCAATTACCTTTGTTATCTTTTCAAGATCATCACTACCTCCATCAGTAATGTCATCACCAAACACAAGACGTTCAGCACAACGACCACCATGAGCTACCACCATTTGCATCTTCATGTAGCCAAAGGTTGTATAGCCTTGGTCTATCATATCTTCTCTGGGATAGAACACAGATATTGCAGTTTCCTGCTCATGGAAGAAGTGCCAAAAGGAAAAACTGTTAATAGGAATTGTCAAAATTCAATAGCATCCATTACAATTTAAAAATCCAGCTCCAGAACAAAATATAGACCTTGCCACCAGGCAACAGTTGAGAAAATGCATGCCAATCAAAGCGTGGAAACAAGTGAGCTAATAATATGTGACCAGCTTCATGAATCGCCAGAAGTCTCTTCTTTTCAAATGACACCTAATATGCAAACATGCAAGCTATATAATTAGATTTTTAAAATACAAAGTTACATCATATAAAAACAACTGAAGAACAAAAGAGAGACTTACACTTTCTTCACATTTCTGCTGTTCTTCTTCTGTAAGAAGCACGCCCATACCCTCAAGCAACTGTTTATCTAAAACATCAACAATGTCTTCCTGGTAGATCCTGGCATGCCCTTTCCTTACCTGCAACAAGAATTAAAATATCATTCCAAATTGCAAGGGAATTTAAGGAACCCCCGAACATGTCAACTGCTTAATGCATAAGAAAGCAAATAAAGAACAACCCTTAGTCTAACCTCAAAGTAAGAGCACCGTTCACAATCTGGTTTACTACAAGACCTAGTGGTAACCCACTATCACGTCTATTTGTCTCCTACATTTTTGAATTGCAAGGGAGTTTAAGGAACCCCTCAACACGTCAAACTGCTTTAATGCATTAGAAAAGCAAAGAAAGAACAACAGACATAGTTGGATAACTCATAGATGTTAAATGTGGACTCGCAGATCTTTTTTTTTTATTAGAAAAAAAAAAGAAAGAAAAACTGAACTTGCAGACATGATTGTGATTTCATCGACGAGAATAAACTTACAGACATGATTGCAGCTTCATTGACAAGATTACGAATATCTGCCCCAGAGAAGCCAACAGTACGAAAGACAAGCTGCAGAAAAAAGGCAGAAGATGATAGTAAGTCAAATTTAAACATTATTCATGCAATCAAAATCCAAAGTAGAACATCAAATGTACATGGCAGAGTATTTAGTAGATCTGACTGTAATTTGGTTCATAAATTCAATATTTAACAGATAGGCCATACAAGAGCTAGAGATAATGAAAAACAGGCTAGAATAGTCCATCAACCCCCAATTTTTGGAAAAAAATGCAAAACTGAAAGAATTAATGGACCTAGCATCCTTGAAAGAGTTGTAAGCAGGAAGAAGGGAAGAAAAGAGGATTAAGATGGTGATTTCTACACACTGGTAGTAGATGAGAATAACAAAGAGCAAAAAGCATAAACTGACTTACCTTTCCAAAGTCAACATCATCCCCAAGTTGCTTCCCTGTACTATGTACACCAAAAATTTCCACTCTTTGCTTTGCATCAGGCAAACCAATGTACAAACGGCGGTCAATGCGCCCAGGACGAACAAACTCCAGATCCAATTCATCTGGTCTATTGGTAGCACAAAGGAATATCACAGCTTGTCTAAGAGAAAACCGGTCCACACCAGTTTTGTCCTTCCTATATCGCATAAGGCTCAATGTGAATCTCAGTTCACAACTAAATAAATTCAGGAAAAAAGATATCCCGCATGATGCAACCCAATGAGAATGCACAATGTGGAAGACAATTTATCACATATCCTTTAAAGATGATTCAACCAAGAAACATGCCAACACAAGTATTTCTCCTTTCCTATAACGCATATCCTGCAACTGCTTTATCCAGGTCAATGTATAAACTGGTACAGGACTGAGAAAGATCAATAATAGTACCATATATAATACAGTAGATGTTTGAGAATGGCTTCTTTCACTGTGTTGAGGCAATAATTTTATATGCTTATTCCAAAATGGCATGATAAAATAAAATCACACCATCACAATACATGTAAGCTTCATTTACCATGTGTTCTTGAGAAAATTTAGGATCCACAATAACACAGGGAAAATGAATTCATACTGAGGATGGTAAACTAATATACTCACTCTCCATCAAGCTGTGCAATCAAAGCCTCAAATGTTGCCCTTCTTCGTGGGTCCTTCCTTGCATGCCTTCCAGCAATGGCATCAATTTCATCCACAAACACAAAACAAGGAGCCTGCACAGAGAATGTAACAAAGATTTGTACCTTCCTAGAGATTTTGTTGATCATATTGCAGCAACAGGAGAATAAATTAAAGAGAAAAAGATATAATGACAATGAACTTTCAGAAGAATCAAAACCTACAAGAGTATAAAATATCCAATATTTTGTGAACAGGGCAACTAAATTATCTAGTTGTTCATCATGGCCATAATGAGTATGATTTGACAATTTTACAAGAAACACCATAACAACTCATAACGCATTTGCAAATCGAAAATGAGCACAAGATTACATTTCTTCTAGCAATGGAAAACATCTCATTGATCCTCGCTGCACCACTTTTTTCACTGTCTGTAAACTCTGCACCAGAAGCAAAAACAAAAGGCAATCCACTTTCCTTAGCAAGTGTCCGTGCAAAAAGTGTCTTTCCTGTTCCAGGAGGCCCCGAGAGAAGAACACCCTGTCATGCACATAGCGATTGCATTTCCTGTTTTGTTACATCGCTAAAGATTTTAATAGAAAATAACACTGCTTTCCTTTTATAAAAGTACAAGCAATTACCCGAACAAACTTCACCCCTCTTTCATAGTATTGCATGGGATTTCCCATGTAAATCATTATTTCATCAAGAAGATCCCAGACATCGCCCCCAAGTACCACTTCTTTATGCATTGATTTTGTTTCACCAACCTCTCCAACTGGCTGAATGAGTACATAGAGATAATCAGAGAAAGTATAAATAAGAAGAAAAAAAACTTAAGATGCACAGAGAGGAATTATAGCAATACCAGGATAAAATTTTCAGCATATGCCATATCGAATAATTGATTATACTTCTTGTAAAGAAAACGATTGGAAGTAATGTGCAACAGCATCACAGATTCCCTTATAAGCCAAAGGATCAGTAATCCAGGCAACAATGCAATAGCAAGTTTCAAAAAATAATGGATTTGCCGCCTCTGAAGAAGATCTACTTCAACTCCAGAACTTGAGATTGCCTCAAACAAGAATGGATCAAGAGGAATATCAACCTATCAAATGCAAATAAGCAGCACTTCTGAGACAAGAACACACTTAGTTGAGTTTGCTACTAGCAAAAATGAAACTTTAGACTTACAACATATTCTAATGGAAAACCCTCTTTCATGGTCACATACAGTCTTTTCAGGTCCTCTGTGAAGACAACAGCAGCTACCTGTTAGAACAGATCCAACAGCATCAGAGCCAGCCAGTCTCTTAATGTTTAGATTAAGTGTCACACATCTGCATTAAGTTTTACTCCCCAGCAACATTTTCAGTATGCCAGGCCATGATTATGTTGCAATTGGCTCTTTTCATGGCTCTTCTTTATATGATTGACTTATGGTCTCTAGAGAGTATATTTTTAAAACTTTTTAGGATTATTTTTTTCCCAAAAAAGGAAAAGAAAATTTTCATCCATGTGAACATATGTATCTGCACCAGATGCACTTGAATATGAGATATTCAAAAAAAAAAAAAAATCTCAATCTGATAAACTTCAAATTAAAGTCACTTAAAAGAAACTGAAACAAATTAATTTATCCATAGAAAGACGAGAAATTACCTCGGAGCAATCAAGCTTTTGAAGAAAATAAGTGTATGGCAGTTTGGGACGATAACGCCACCACCTCTTGGTTATCCATAAAGCCCTGGCTCCCTGTGTGTCCGTGACTTTTTCCACTACATCCTTACGAAGACTATTTTCAACCTCTTTCATGTCAAATTCAACTACATACTTGGCATTTGAGGCATCTAATTGCTCTGCTAACTTATCCTTTCTCAGTATCTCCCTCCATGTCTGAAGCCTTCCACGCCATGTTACTTTATTTTCTTGGACTTCACCTGTCAAGCACGTAAAAAAGAACACCAACATGAAGATAGCATCAAAGCAACTATAAACATCTACAGCACAAGTTAAATGCCTCCCCAAAGCCATGTTCCTATATTTTCTTGGACTTCACCTGTCAAGCAAGTAAAAAAGAACACCAACATGAAGATGGCATCAAAGCAATATAAACATCTACAGCACAAGTTAAATCCCTCCCCAAACTAATTCAGCTAAGAGTTCCCCCAAACCTCAAGTAATGGGCCCTGTTTGCTCCATTCCAAACACTATCAAGGGCCATATTCTCCATCTACAAGCTGAATCGTCTTATTCCTCCTTGTATCCCTTCTACTCGAAAGCCGTTACCCTTCCTCACTAGGGGACCTAACTTCTAAGCTTTGCAAAACTGTGTTTAGCAGACTAGTATGTTACACAGGGAGAAGTGTTTAGCACTTCCTTCAACTAAATATTTCTTTTCAAAAGGAAGACAAATTCAAACACACATAATTGTTAACCAACCTGAAATGCCCAAGTCTTCCTTCAATTCTTTCTTTTCTTCCGCACTCAATCCCAAATCCTTGTCAATAATTTGTTTCACATTCTCCTCAGGAGGCACTGGATCATCATCCCATGCATCTTCTCCGACATAGGAAGTATCGCGGATTAGTGTCCCATCAGGTCCTTCAACAAACTTCTTCATTTTCAAGCCTTTGGGCATTACCTTCCTCCACATATTCTTCTTAAACCTACATTTACAAAGAATATGGAAGTTATACTGTTGAAAATAAGTTACACTCCTTATTGTAAAATTGTTACTCAATCTAGTCCCACAGAATGGTCATTCATTAGTACAAGATAAAATAGTCAAAGCCTTTCTATCAAAAAATATATTACTGTGGAATATTGGATGGCATGGTCCCATTAAATTAATATCATCAGATGTCCATCAGTCACCCACTTTAAGACATTCCTAGTGCCACATATGTATTGTCAATGATGTTCTCAACATGTTGATGGCAGTGGATATAGAGAGTCCCCAGGATCCCAGTCCTTCAAGTTAGTCTTTCATGATTACTTCGGATACTATTGCTTGAGTTTAAGTCAAATCTAAGGAAATAAGTCCAGAACATATGGAAAGCTTCCTAAAAAAAATATTAGCAACAGAGACTTGTTGAGAAAGAAAGCATCCTAAAACTGTGAAACCATTTAGGGAGGCAACTCTAAACTTTATTTCTAGACAGCAATCAACAAGAACCAAAGTGAGATATTGCCAAATAAACAATAAAGAGCACCAACCTAATATATTTGCACAAAAATGGGAGATGTTACCTACTTTCTGACATTAATTGGAGATGGCTCAGGAATCAATGCCTCCATATAAGCCTCTGTTAACTCTCTTCTTTCTCGATCTAGGTAAGGGGCTCGAATAGCAATATAGATCCTTTGACAAGAAAACGCCATGACAAAAGCATAAAGAAACAGTACACCAACTCTTTTAGGCTCCCAATTCTTGAAGTCCTGAGAATAGAAAATGATGTATCATAGTTTAGTGTTCCAATGAACATTTATAATGCAACATAACAGACAAAAAGCAAAATAGGCAACATCTGATCTAATTTGGTTTCTTATTAACAGTCCAGTTTCATTCCAATCCTTGCTTAGAAGTCCTTTGCCCTTAGTGTGAATTAGTATTAGAAGTGGAATATAAGAATAAAGAGAATTGACAGAAAAATGTAAAACATTTCGAAATGTACCTTCCTGCATGCATCTAACGTGAGGAAAAGGCAAAAATTTTTAGGTCCAATATTATGTATATATATATATATCCATGCAAAATCAGGTGACAATTACATTTCTGAAGTATTAAAATTTGCCTCTTCAGAAGTATACTAGGAAATAATATTATGGGAATCACCAGATCATAAGTTACATAAACAAAACAGCTAAAACACATAAGAACAACGAGCATGAGTATCAGGTTATGCTTCAATAGCTTTGAAGAAGAAAGGTATTAGCCAAACACTTCATAAAAACCAGTGACCGACTTTTGGTCAGGAGTTACTTCCACTTAGTCTGGGAGGTGCTCAGATACGGAACATTACAGATAGAATAAGAATTACATGAAACAAACAGCAGTTAAATTGAGTTGAACCAAAATCAGGTTGTTCAATAAAATGGGAACGGAACGTAAAGAATAATATTTTTGTCCTATCATTTTCCCTACTGTTTCTATGAAACCAAACGTAGAATCAAGCAAAGCGGTCTCAAATTAAAGCAGAAGAAAGGAAAAAAAAAATTACCTTCCATCGCTCCCACCTATTCCAATCAAGAAATTGAGGCAAAAACTCGGTCCTAAACCTAGTATACTCTAATTGACCATTCCTGACTTTATCCTTAACACGCTCCACAGATTCACTGATAACCCCGTCCAAATCGAAAGCAGTTTCCCTCTTCATTGACTCGCCGAGTTTCAGCAAAAACCGCCGGGACCCGAGCTGAACTGCCCGAGACAGCTTCGGCCAAGCAAATCCATCAGAATCATTTGGATTTGCAGAAGAATGGATTCTAAAAACGGGTTTCCTCGGGGAAATTGTGGGTCTGCATCTTGCGGGAAATCGTAATAGAAGTGTTGAAGGCTTGAGAAGTGGATTCTGTTTGTGTGGGATTGGTTGGTTCATCTTTTTGGGTTTTACCCAATTATAACGACATTAGAGAAAATGTGTGAAGTTTCGAAGAACAAGTAAAGTGTACTGTCTCAAGCCTGAGCAGCTCAAACAAGAGCATTCATGCCACGGACATTACAGACTCTGCTTCCGCTCCTGCTCCTGGGGTTTTTGAGGTTTATCTATAAGTTGAGCAAGGCTACAATAACTGTTTCCTTTTTTTTTTAAAAAAAAAAAAAAAAAAAAAAAAAAAAAAAAAAAAAAAATAAATAAAAAAAAAAAAAAATTTAAAAATAATTTAAATTTTTAATTTTTTATTTGTAGAAAAAAAAAAAACAAAAATTTTTAATATTATTATAAAAAATATTTTTTTTTATAATTTTAACAATTTTGTTTTTTTTTTTTTCTCCAAATAAAAAATGAAACATTTCAATTTTTTTTTAATTATTTTCTTTCTTTATTTCTTTTTTTTTTTTTTTTTTTTTTTTTTTTT